>MU226272.1:6886240-6901769 GCA_018584345.1 Thuja plicata | reverse complement strand
TAATTAACCCTAATTAGCTAATCCTCCCTCCACTCATTCTCTCTCCTCCCATCTCTATCTCCTTAATCACATCCCTTAAGCCTTAAACCTAATCCTAAGCTACCCTTAAGCTTGTCACATTCCATTATGGTGTGATTAGGAATTCAACCCTCCCCCTAAAGTCAATATTGTCAGGCTTGACCTTAAACCCTCACCCATGATTCTTAAACCCTCACCCATACCTCATTAATGCTTTCATAAATGAAGCATTAATGAATCTTACATATTCCTTCCACCACTCCTCATTAATGAGTCTTACACTCTCATTAATGGCAGCCCTTCTAGAGTCTTCTCCCCTTCCTCCATTTCTCCTATAAATAGGATGGATTTTGAGCTCAAATGGCCCTTGATTTTATGAAATATATTGTTGTAATGCTCCTAGTTTTGAAGAGTTGATAGCATCCTTATTCTTCCCATATTTGGAGAATTGAAGGAGCAATCTCATGTTGCTCATGTTTTAGGGATTTTCATAGTCCTTTCTAGCTTATTGCTTTGTCATATTGTTATACTCTTCATTTCTAGAGCTAGAATGCATGTTTTTGAATCATTTAGATTACTTTTCATTTGAATCTTCCGTTCTTAGGTTGTATTTGTCACTATAATATGCATAATCTGAGGGCTATTATGTCATTTTTCATACTCCTCCTAGATAGGAAGCAATATATCAATTTTGGTGATTATTATGTTTGCTAACCCCTTGTTTTCACTAATGCAATGATTTATTGAAGTGTTGTGTCTCTTAACAGGTACAAAAATCACACACACACTACATGTATCAAATTCCCATCTTTATCTTTGCTAAAGATCAATATGTCATCTAAATATACAACAACAAAGTGATTTATGAAAGGCTTAAGGACCTCATTCATCAACCTCATAAAGGTAGTAGGAGCATTGGAGAGACCAAAAGGCATCACTACCCATTCAAACAATCCCTCATTGGTTTTGAAATTTGTCTTCCACTCATCCCCTTCTCTGATCCTAATTTGATGATACCCACTCTTTAAGTCAATTTTGGAGTAATATTTTGCTCCTCCTAGACAGTCCATGAGATCTTCTATCCTTGGCATAGGAAACCTATATCTTATGTTTATCCTATTTATGGCTCTAGAGTCAGTACATAGCCTCCATGTACCCTCCTTCTTAGGTGCTAGGACTGCAGGGACTGCACACGGGCTTATGCTCTTCCTAATGAAGCCTTTCTCCATATATTCTTGAATTTGTCTTGCAACTTATGCATTTTGGTTAGGGGTTAGTTTGTGAGTAGACTTTTTTGGTAATGTAGAACTAGGTATGAGGTCTATACAGTGGCTAATATCCCTCTGTGGTGGTAAAACATCAGTACTCTTGTCTACAACTATACCTTTGTATCTGTTCAACAAATCTTGCACTTCTTTGGGGCCAACATTTCTCTGAGGTTCTTGAACTTTTGGTATCTTCTTAGACTCTTTTTTGGGATTTACTATGATGGAAAAACAAGGTGTGTCTCTTTCCTTAAGGACTTTCAAAAATTATTTCTCTCCTACTAGGATAACACTGTTTGTCAAATCTCTGTCTTTCTCAGAATCAGGGAGAGGTGTCATAGTGTAATGAATCCCATTCTTAGTCAAGGTATAGACATTTTTCTTACCACCATGTTTAGCATCAACATCATATTTCCAAGCTCTTCCTAGGAGAAGGTTACATGCATCCATATTCACAACTTCACACAAGACTTTATCTCTATATTCTCCTACTTGAAATTCTACCCAACATTGCTCATCTACCAAAGTTTGTTGATATTTATTAAGCCATGATACTTTATAAGGGCTTGGGTGGGGTATCTTCTTCAAAACAATCTTATCTATCATTGCATTAGAAACTAAATTCTCTATAGAACAAGAATCAACAGTAACTTTGCAAATCTTACCAAGTACCTTGTAGTGAGTTCTGAATAGACTCTTTCTTTGTGGGGGCTCCTTGGGAATTGGCACCTTCAAGAGTGTCCTATTGAACATGATGCACTCTCCTTTCTCAGGGTCTATAGGTCTGGATTTAGTGGTGTGGTAGGAAGTCATGCTTTGATAGTGCTCACTTTGGGTGAGTTGGACTCTCCTATCTCCTCTTGGTGTATTGAGACTTGTGTTGGCCTTGTTTGGGCATATAAAAGATTGGTGACCAATTTGGTTGCAGGAGAAACACTTCCCAGTGAACATAGAGGTATTTCTACCTCTTGACCTTCCTCTGCTATTGCCTCTACCCCCTATGAAATTACCTCTGTGATTCTTCTCTTTTCCATACTCTTGGTGACTGGATTTTCCCTAACATCTTAGAGATGATCCTCTTCCTTGAAATCTTCCTCTACCTCTAAAACCATTTCCCCTTCCTCTACTATTATGTTCTCCTCTCCTCTTTTGTTTCTCTTCAATCTTCATAGCCATTTGATAACACTGGTGTACAGATTAGGGACAAAACAAACTTAGTTCATCCTAAATACTGTAATTGAGCCCATTCATGTATCTAGAAAGATTTTGTTTCTCACTTTCAAGGGTCTTTGTCTTCATTGTGATTTTGTGGAATTCATCAATGTAAGATCCCACATCAAGATCCTTCTACTTCAGATTTTGTAACTTCTTATGTAGAGTTACTTCATAGTCTTCAAGAACAAATTATTTCTTGATTTCTCTCAACATCTTCTTCCATGTGGTTATAGGGTCTTTTTCTTTCTCTACCCTTTCCCTTTGTAGGAAATTACACCAACTTAGTGCAGGTCCTTTCATTTTTGACTTGGAAATTTTTGTTCTCTGTGAGATTGGGATATTTTCACACTCAAAATAATTTTCTAGCGCTTCTACCCATTCCATACATTCCTTAGGGTCCATCTTGCCCATAAACATTGGTAGGTCTGGTTTTTTTATCTCTCCTACCCACTCTATCTAAAGATTCTAAGATTATTTTCTCTTCTGGCACCCTTGTCCTCTCTATTTCAGTCTCCTCTTCTTCTTTTTATTGGTCTGACTCTGAATCATCACCAGTAGTTCTACTTGTCTAAGAACTCTTCAATTTTTCTATCTCTGCTTCCATCTTCTTGTTCTCAGCTGCCTTCTCCCTCACAATCTTAGCTAAATCCTTGTTTGTGACCCTCAAAGGGATCTCTCCTTCAGTCTCTTCAACTTTCTCTGTCATTTTTGTTCCCAAGAGCTTTTCTAAGCTCTGATACCACCTAATGCAGAGGTGACATCAAGAAGTGTGGTATTGGTCCTTTCTCTTACCCAATCCACCTAACATAACTTATTCTCTCCTTGCGTCCTTGATGCATTTTTACACAATGCCTTCTACCTATTCAAGGTGGTAGAGTTCCTTACTGACCTTTCCCAGTTGAATACTATTCAAACCAAAATCTTGCAAACTTGTGCTTTAGGGACACTAGCCCTATTCTAAGCCAAAATATGGAAGTCTTCACCAGTGACTTATCCAACCCCAACTTGATATTAGGACACCTTCCTTATGTTATAAGGATTGAGAATCAACCCTTGGTTTGATCCTCCAACTGTCGTACAGTACTTATCTAGGACTGTCCTAGAATTCCTTTTAGGTCTATCCAGGTGGTTTTTTGAACTTAACTTTTCCTCCTGATCACCTTTTGGAAAAATAAGGATATATTTATATACCCTTTTGGAAGTTATACTGATCCCTAAAGACTTAGGTTTTAAATCCACTCCAACAACACCTAACCCTCACAAAGTTTGCACACCTAATTGGCCAAATTAGGCTTGGATATCAAAGCAAGTGCTAAGAAATGGGTGCCTGAAATTGATACAGTTCTTTATACCTCCTCAAGTAACTCCAAAAAACTCAAATCCACCTTCATTTCACTCAAAAAATCTAATTCTTCAATACAACAACTCATTTACATTCATTCTAAGCTGAATACATCGAAATATTCAGCCTAGGGCTTGATGCATGAAGGCCTTTCCATTCGAGCCATCTCCTGAGCTTTTGAAATCCTTAAATATGTCATTCTAACTTGTATTTTATAGAATCTTAGTGAATTATACTGGACCAAATGCAAGTTAGGACTCCATTTGTGAAATGAGCTTCTAACAAGCCTCTTCCTGGACTACTTTTAGAAAATTTAATAAAAAATACTTCAAATAAAAATGAAGCAATCTAAAATCAAATGGAAAGTTACAATAACATAAAGGACCTTCAAAACATCAAATTGGTTTGTAGAGATCATACTAGACATGGTCATACAACTCAGAAATGCTCAGAAAACCTCTTCATCTTCCATTCCAAATGCATCAAAACTTCAATACAGAACTTCTAACCATCTTGGTTAGAAGTAATCACTTAAAAAAACTTCATATGTGAATTCAAATTGATCCAAAATTCCCTATGACTATTGGGCTTCCATCTTGCAACTCTCAAGCAACTTTTGGAAGTTGCATGAGCAACATTTTTACATCTTTTGCAACAATTGTCATTTTCTTGTCTTTTTGCACTCGAAGACTTTTGGATTGGATCCTAACCTATCAAATTAACATAATATGACCAAAATAACATGAATCCAATGAATTCAACACCTAGGACTCATAAAAGCATAAAAACACTCTTAAAGAAACTTAAGTCTAAACAGATGATCCTAATGGACTAAGGCATATCTAGGCTCATAAGATTGCCTAAGAGATCCCTGACCAAACAAATGGATCCACAAAAAAAATAGGATGATCCTCTGAGACCTATCCAGTTATTACAAACCCAAAACATTACATAGTGACAGTCAATCAATGACAGTCATGGGTGCATTGCACCAAAATCTCTTCTAAGTGGTTGTCATCGAAAGAAATCAATAAAGAAGATATAAAATATTGGAAGGGTAAAATTCTCAATCTTCTGTGTGAAATGAAAAAGTGTCTACCTTCAAATTTTTTTAATGCACAAGAACACTACCTCATACATCAAGTTGAGGAAATTGAATTGTGTGGACCTGTACAAACTAGGTCAATGTGGATGGTTGAGAGGCACTTACATTTTTTGAAGGGCTTGGCTCGACAAAGAGAACATCCCGAGGGTTCTATGGTGGAGGGATATATGGTATACTAGACCATGGTGTACATTAGTGAATATCTTCCTAATTTTGCAACAAAGATCCTTGTAGATCGCATTTGGGATCCCAACTCTATTAACAAATTTGAAGGGGAGTACTTGATGGGGAAAGGAAGATAGAGGAAAGTGAGAGGTAATTATAAGATTTTATTGTAGTTAATTAATTCTTATAAATATTCAATATAAGTTTTTTCTAATTGGTTTATTTTTTTAAAATACAGTTGGGCGAGAGTGGGATGCACTGCATTTGTATATTGTGAACAATCTTGATTGGATGACGGTATGGATTGAACGATGTCAACAAAATGGTCACTCATTAACATGGGAAGGTGTTTCTTCATTAGTTAAAGAAGCTCATCATAATGGAGATTCCAATCCTACGCCAATTGTAATTGATCTAGCATATGGTTCAAGAGGTAGACAGGTACATATAAATTTATTAATCATGACCCATATGTTTAATATCAACTCACGATGCAAATAATTTTCACATGTTTGAAAAATTGCAGGTCAAGCACCACAAAGCTATGTACTACCATGGCCATAAATTTCACATTAAAAAGCAAGACGACACAAAGAAAACTTGTGATTCTAGGATAACTACAGTCTTTGAGGTCACTAATATTTCATCTAGAAATGACATACATCCTCAAGAATCTCAAAAATGATACTATGGCATTTTGGATGATTTACTTGAGTGTGACTTTGAATCCTTGAAATTAGTTCTATTCATCGTCAAATGATACAAGCTATGAATGAATCAAAATGATCCTATTAGAAATTTTATTCAACATGACAATGGATTTACAATGATTAATACAAGGTCGTTTGAGCCAGTTGGAGATGAGCCCTATGTTCTTCCAAGCCAATGTGAGAAAGTGTTTTAATTAGAGGTTCCACATAAACCCGATTGGTCATTTGTTGTTAGAAATGATCCAAGAGGAAGGCTAGTAAAGTATAATGTGATGGAAGAAGAAGATACCGAAGAAGAAGAAGAAGATGAAGAAGAAGAAGAAGATGATGATGATGATGATGATTGTGGTGGTGGTGATGATGATGATGATTGTGGTGGTGGTGATGATGATGATGATGATGATGATGATGATGACGACGACAGTGGTGGTGGTGGTGGTTGTGGTGGTGGTGATGATGATGATGATGATGATGATTGTGGTGGTGATGATGATGATGATGATGGTGGTGGTGGTGGTGGTGGTGGTGATGATGATGATGTAAATGATGATGATGGTAATATTGATTTATTCTTTGAAATTTATTTGACTTATATGTTTTCATAATTAATTTATTATGTATTAAACTTTAATGTCATGGTATAATTAATTCATTGTGTTCAATTCTAATGATTACAACATATGATTTATGATACACGTGTTTCAATTATTACTCATATATTTAATGTATTTATTGTTTAACAAATTACAATTGTATTTATTATGATGCTCAATTGTTGGTGCCGATTACATGTATATATTTTGTGTGATTGCCACCCTTTGTGGAAACAAGAAATTGACTACAAACATTGTCACCCCTTTTGTTGATGATCCTACATAGCACACATAAAGTAAAGGTAAAGAATTAAAAATATATAATGATTATGATGAACACATATTGTTCATGTTGTCTTCTATGTAATTTGTAGCATACGTATCATGTAATTTTTAGCTAACTTAAGATAAATGATTCACATACGCAGGAAATTTAACCCCTTTTATGAGGATCTTGCATAATGACATGGATTAGCAGGTATAAGTCAATACAACCTACCGAAATAGTTTATTATTTTCTTGCTTTCTCTTTACGCCCATATTCATTGAGTGGTTTAATAATAAGGTATTAACTTGCTCATGATTTAACAATACTACCCTCAACATCAATTTTAGGGCCGGTTTCATCAATATTACCCTCATTTAGCAAAATATCTCACTCCCTACTAACTATATCTCTCATTTGATGGACTGCAGGAACCACCTAATAGGTACTTGTCAGATTTGTCTTCCTTGAGTGAGGGAAATGCGAGAATAGAAGACAAAAGTGAGACATGTGGTAGGCCTAAAATAGGGACATCAACAAGAGGTCAAAATATTAGAAGAAAATTTAATAAACACATGCAATTGTTCATTGCTTAAGGGGGGACATGTTCTTATGATGATGATACCAAAGGCGACATCAAGGTGCCCTTGATGTACACAAATTTTTAGAAAGAATGGGTACCCAAGGAACTACCTCTAATTAACACTAATTTTTGTGTTAATGAGAGGATATATCATATAGCTTCATCGTCATTACATGGTTTGGGCCTATTTTCCATGGATGGCATAAAGGTATGTTACAACAAAGTTGTTGAATTGATGGAGTTTTTTGGACCTTGTAACAATTACAATAATTGGATGCAGATTGTTTGATATAAAAAAAAGTATGCGTAGGTATGCATTGTCAGCAAATTACATATAATGCAAAGAAAATTATCAAAGTGAAATTTTTTCTATGTACATTGATAGAAGGAAAAAGAAATAGGGAATATTATGGGTTTTATAAATAGTACATGACCTGGGTCAACTAATAAGCGACCCAATTGCATATTCGAGGTGCGTGAGGGAAATCATGTTTTTGTATGTGCGATAAAATCAATAAGTGCAGGGGAAGAGCTGTTAATAGATTACCATTTGAATCACATAGATACAAACAAAGTTACTATCATGGGTGGTAAGTACTATATACCATTTAAAATAACCTCTAATTAATGACTCCAATATACCATTTTATTAATAATTTTTTTTGCTAAGTCTATTGCTTTCATTTCACTAAAATTTTTATATTTAATCTTTGTCACAGGACGACATGTATCCACCACATGACAGAGGCGGGGATGTTCCTCCCACCCCTTCTTCGACGAAGGTAAATCTTAGTGTAATTGTACAAATTAGATAAAAGCAAAATCTTATATTATTATGTTCTTTTCTTTAGGGTTTTGGTTTTATTCTGATAGTTTTACTGATATTCATATCACAAATTAATGTTTAGGAAAAGGGAAAAGTGTCTATAACAACTAAGGAAATAGTTGCATATTTGGAGGCGATAGTATTATGTGATGATGATATCGCATATACCTCTAACCCCATAAAGATGGTTAGAAAGACCCTAAAAAAATCAATACAAAAATTCTTGGCCTCCTACTCCATCCAGATGCAAATGAGGAGATGCAGGCAAAGAGAGATGAATTGATACGGAGAGCACGTTATTTGGAAGTAAGTGGTAATGAATATTTAGTTATAACAAAATTTCAATAAAGGTTTATATTTTATACTATTTTATGTCATGAACTAAAATATGTATGTGTTCTTCTTACTGTAATTTTTAAGTACTCAATCACCTACTCATGGACAATGTGAGGCCAGTACTAGCGCAGGTCCCTCAAGTAAAATAATCCTTAAGTTAACAAGTTACAAGAAATTTTTGCTTTGGAACATTCACAAAATTCATTGGACTTACTGATTAGAAATCTACATTTTTCATTGGACTTACTGATACCCTAGATGAGGTTTTTGTGCCATTAGTTTTATTCAAACTCACATATCTTGACTCCTCACTTCAACTTTAGACTTCATGTTTCATTTTTCTTGAAACATAAACTACCCTTAAATAGGCATACATTGTCTTCAACATTACTGTTTACACTATGACTGTCCCAAACTGATGTAGAGGGTTGGGTAATTGTGATATCAACTCCCTAATGGCTCATGATTTTTGAACTTTATTGTACTTTAAATCTTGATGTCTTGGCCCTGATCTTTAGAAGTGATGGTTTGATTGTTCTAGTTAATCTTGAAATTTCAAAGGAAATTCAAGATTTTGATAATCTTCTCATTTTGTAGATTTGTTCAGCTCTTGAATTTCATTTTGATGACTTGAAATTGAAATTGCAGTGGCCTTATTGATGCTTCATGTTTTCTTCACATTTGATTATGGTATTGGATAATATTTTATGTTGATCTTAGAATCTCTTGCAACTATGAGTTGAACTTTGCCATTCCAACTCTTCCTTTCACCTTTCTTGAGGTTACTTTATTTGTAAATCACCCTTCTTAAAATATGATCTTTAAGTTCTCCCTTCCTCATGCACTCGCTCAAGCTCCAAGTCACCTCCATGTATCCCTTCAAAAATCAGAAAAAACATGTGTGAAGCTTATGAATGTGAACAAAATTAAAATATTTCTATGAGAAAATATCCTCCTTTAAATTAAGATTTTAACTTGGCAAGTGAAGTCCAATCCAATATGATTTTGACATTGCAATAAACATCCATAAAACATAAGTCATGTCTTAATTCATATGCATGGATGTCCCTTACTTTCTGAAATTTGCTTCTAATCTTAAAACTTCCAATTCCCTTTGAAGAGCATTAATGGATCCTTTTGAATGCATGATCTGAACATTGAAAATTTGATTCCCTTACACACCTGATGAAATTGTAAACAATTATGAGTTTATGATTTTGGATCTACAATAAGTTCATATTTTCAAACTCATAATTAAGGAAACCTTTGATCTCCACCTTATCTTGTTTAACCCCAGCAAGAGTAATTTGATTAAGCATGAATTAGAGGTCTCCTTGGGCTCTAAACTAATTAGATTTTGACCCTTTTTTGGGCTCCACTTTAATACAAGGTGGGATTTATCTTACCTTTGGGCTCCTCATCCATGCTCCTCATCAATATAGTCTTCTAGAGACATGTCATTATGTAACCCACCTTTATCCAATCTTGTTTAATTATTCTCTCATGTAGATTCACTAAAATGAATTCATTATTTTCTCGGCGTTCAACTTTAGATGTAAATGTTGGTGACATTGAAACTTAATTTGTTATAGGAGTTTGAATGAATTTATTTTTATTACTCAGCAATTGACTTATTTTTTCTTGAGTGCCACTATATTGTGCTAATGAATTCCTTTTAATATCAAGAGTGTATTAATCTTCTAATGGTTTTCATATTCTACCCAAGTGAGATGTTCTTCCCATGGTCCAAGAGGTTTTTTAGCTCTGATACCATTTGTTGTCCCCTTTTTGGGCTAACTAAAAAAAGCTAGGCTAATTACCCAATTCTGCCTTCTTACTTTATCAAATGATGCAATTAAAACCAAGTAAAGGATGCTCACAAATTATTAGTTTCTATTTCTGATATAGATGTATAAATATATGCAATATTGATATTAAATTGTTACCAACATTTGATAATACAATTGGGAAATATGCTAAGAATGATATTGTTTCCAATTATAGTGTTTAAAAAATGATTCTATGTCTGATATATGATATGTTTATGCAATTGATATATATTTCTTTCAGCAATGGATTTCTTTGTTTGATATGTTGATTTCATTATGCAATGTATAGATATCACTAGCAACAATATGTTATTTCAGATTCATATTTATATACCTACAACTCAATAATGGATTTTATTTATAATTTACAACTTTAAAATCTGCAATCCCTCATATTGTCATCTCTGATATGCAATTTGATTACTTGCAATTGATAATGCCAGAAGGAAATTTTCTCTTATAGAGCAGATCCAAATAGGATTAATGAAAAATAATATTCCAATGATCTTGTTGAATGATTATGACTGCCTTTTTATATGTTATCTTTGGAATGATGAGACAAACACAACTCCAACTACTATAAAACATCATGCATGTGAATGGTACTTGATTCTAGTTCAACATAAAACAAACATAAGAATTTTCCATCGATCAGGTTATAAGATAATACCAACCCTTCTCAAACTACTCCGGTATTGAGGGTTTCATAACAACAAATGCAAACATTAGTGGTTCTTCCTCTATACTTCACGACATATACAACAAATGAATTCCAAACCTTGTTCATTCATTACAATAGCATTCCAAATTGTCAAATCAGTAAACACTATCCACAAATATGCAACAAAATTGTAAATGCCAATGATTGGCATATAGAAATAGCTAGAGGAAAAGGTACAGTTACAAATAATTCAAAATTTGTGAGAAAATATTCACTTAAACTTTATTGAAAACCTACTCATACTTTTATTATTTCAAAATGTCTTTGCTAACAATGTATTGTTCAGGTCATGAAGTGTAGGAGCCTCTTCCTACGAGGACCAACAGTTTGACATCATTGTTGATTACAATGTCGGCAACAAGGAGCATGCAAACATCCATGTTTGCACCGTCTAGAGATGGTAGATCCTTGTTTTTCTATATTTGGTTATGTATTAATTATGATTTAATTTTTACTTTAATCTTGGGTGCATTTCATAGTTGATTAATTTTTTGTAGTAGAAGATATACCTCCTCAGGATACAGAGACCAGTACTTGTGATAATTCACCATCGTTTCCTGGATCTACCCGTGTTGCTAGTATGGGAAAATTGCAGAAGTCATTGTAATTAACCGATGAATATATGAGTCCTTTAAAATTATGTAAGCTTCCAGGTAATTTAAAATTATAATTATTTATATTCTAATTTTAATTTACTTATTCATAACTCATCTTAGATTGATGATCCCATGATGTTTTTGCAGGGAACGATGTTTTTTATGAAAGCTTAATGAGATGACATTGTCGCTATTCAGGCCCACCATACATACAAGGTGGAACATCATATGTGAACTAACCCTATCCCACAACTTTGATTTCATATCATTGCTAGAATATTTTTCCTTTCATCCATTTCTTATACTATATTCAAGGTACGCAACTTCAGTTAATTTTTTTATCTAACAATTTTGTTTTTTCTTAAAAGGTGGAATTTACAAGATAAAAAATTAAAAGATCAACTCATAAAATCTTTAGAGGAGCTCTTTGGAAGTAACATGTTGACAACACCTAAGTTCTTTATAGAGCTTACAAACATCTAAACACTGTGAGGGACACATACAGAAGGAATCTAGTGAACAACCCAAAGTACGAGCGTCCTCCCATGACTCCAGAGAAGTAGTGGAAGGAATTCATTTAGGATGCAAAGGAGAAAGTGAAAAGTCAAAGAGGAATTACACCACTAAAAGACAACAGAAGGTATGCGCTAGTATCAAGTAGAATATAATTATGCACTAATTAGTGATCTTTATATTTATATAATCTAACATATTTCAAACTTTTCATAGACTGCAGGACACATTAAAGGCTATAAACGCCATACTAGAAAAGCATGGCCAACACAAACTTGGCTTTGGTGGTTATCTAAAAATTCAAGCATGAAATGTAAGTAGCAGTAAATGAAATTTTGAATCAATTTTTTTATAAATTGCAAACAATTTTGTTTAATCAAACGATACCTGCAGAATCGACGATATTAAGCCAAAAATGCAGGGCTCAAAATTTAATGTAGCGCCCAAGCAAGAAGACAAAAATATTGCCTTCAAGCAAGGCTATAAAGTCATGGATGAACACCTACACCAAGCTTCCTATGGTCAAACCCAACATTATGTTGCATTGGTTCACACACAGGTAAATAGGCCAAATGAAAAATATTTCAAATTGAATACTTGAGCAATAATCTATTTGATGTTAATTTCAAACATAAATTGACTATTTTTGTTTTAAAAATCAAACAATAATAACAATGTGCATGACATTGCAATGCAACCTTCTAATCCTAGCATAGAACCCGCACATGACAAAGGCCCTAATGTGCATCACAGTGATGGAGGTATTCACTTGCTATTAAAAATTAATTATGTAATTATTAATATAATTTAACATCTTAAATTGAAATTGGTGTAGCCTATTTTTTGTATATTTTAGAGCATGCAGAACATCATGGTGAATGAGTGGAGGATGATCTGAGTGTTCACCATGTTGACTTTGGGGTTGAACAAAATGTTATTGTAGATGATGTAGCATTTTAAGGTAAAGAAAATATTTTTTATCTTCTTATAATTTTTCTTTGATAAGTTGTTATGTTCTTTTAATTAATGAAATACTTGTAACACTAATATAAAATTTCGTGAATTTAACCCTGTAAAGGAGAAAATATGGATATGGTTTAGAACAATGGAGATTTGCTCATAAAAGTGACCTTATGCACATATTTTCCATATACATTTAATTGTAATTGAGAAGGGGTGTAAATCTAGAAATGATTGCAACGGAAAATGGAATAAAAGAACCTACTGAAAAAGAACCTACTGAAAACCCTGTCAGACAGTCTCAGAAACTGTTGATTTTCACTTTCCTCAACTGAAACTGCGAGATCTACAAAACCCAAAAATCATTTTCCATTCTGACATAGTTCTAATTTGTACCCTCAAGTCAATGTCGACCTTGACCTAGAATTTCCGATTGTGACCTAGGGTAGAATCAACCTAAAAAGTCTCAGACTAAAAATCTATTTTTGGATCTCGAAAGTTTTCCAAAAAGGGTATCTGAATCTACACTCTAATCTACTATTTTGAACCTGTACCTGCAAGAAAAATAATATGTTTTTTTTTGGGGGGAGGGGTTTGCCTTGGTCAAACCCCAAGTTTGGAATTAACCTTATAATCAAATTGAAATTGCATAAGTAAATAAAAAAATTCACCTTGCTTGTATAGAAGCCCTTGTGGTGGATTCGAATCCTTGGATCCAAAAGTATGTATGCACCAAATGGATGTAGAATGTATAATGTAGGATGTAGGATGCCTCAAATCAATTGCATGTAGATCTTCAACACCAATCTTGAATGGAGCTTGGAATAGGAAGAATCTTGGAGGAATGTGGATGGAGAAATCTTCAACAAGAGAGCTCCATAGAGCTTTCAATCCTTCAATGGCTACCAATGGATCTCCTTGATGAATTGGATGCTTGAATGCTTTAATGCTTGAGAATGGATGCTTGCTTCAAATCTTGCTCCTTAGCTTTCACTTAGTTGATGGTTATCAAGTCTTAAGCGCTTGTGATTATGCTTGATGATGGTTAGAGAAAATGAGAGGAGAAAGCTTCCTTTTATATGAAACTAGGGCACAATCTTCTAGAGAAGCTGACATAGGAGAATTAAATTCCAATTAGACCCATGCCCCTAAAAGAGGACCTATATTAAATATTGTAACCACCTAGATTTGGTCTGCTCTAACCATAGACCCTATTTTCCCTAAGTGTGATCATACCCCCAATTATGTCTAGACAAGTCTTTAATCGACTGGCATAATTCATTCAAATCATATTTAATCTCCTAAGTGATATAATCACTAATTTACATTAATCACTTTAGCCAATCCAATCAAATCAATTCCATTCAATCAGTTCAAATCAATAACATGGCTAAATTAATTAATCTAAAAGGAATTAAAGGAAATTCTAATCATACCCCATCACTTGCAAAATCAATCCCCTAGCCCCAATTGATTTAATTTGGCTATAGTACTAATTAATTATTACAAAGCAATCAAAAGCTTAAGTGATTAATTAAACCCTATTATTAAATGAATATGTTATTACAACAATTAATTTCATTAATATTCCCTCTAACCTAACCAATCTCAAATGCCCAACCATGAGTTCAAACTCATCCCAACCCCTTCTCACATGCTAATTCTTCTTAATTAGCTAATTAAACCTAATTAGCTAATCCCCCCTCCACTCATTCTCTCTCCTCCCATCTCTATATCCTTAATCACATGCCTTAAGCCTTAGTCCTAATCCTAAGATACCCCTAAGCTTGTCACATTTCTAAATCTGTGATTAGGAATTCAACCCTCCCTCTAAAGTCAAAGTTATCAAGCTTGACCTTAAACCCTCACCCATGCTTCTTAAACCCTCACCCATACCTCATTAATGATTTCATAAATGAAGAATTAATGGCTCTTACACATCCTCTTCCACACTCCTCATTAATGAGTCTTACACCCTCATTAATGGCAGCCCTTCTAGAGTCTTCTCCCCTTCCTCCATTTCTCCTATAAATAGGATGGATTTTGAGCTCAAATGACACTTCATTCTTTATTTTGGAAGTCCTTGCCCTTGCCCTTAACTTTGGAGTCTTTTATTGTTGATTGGTGTAATGCTCCTGATTTTGAAGAGTTGAAAGCATTGTTATGCTACTCATTTTCATATAGATTTATATTGCATCATAGTTTTGATATCTTGTATTGTTAGAATCTTCATTTCTAGAGCTAGGATGCATGTCTCTTAAGCATATTTCTTGTGATTTTGGTTATATTTAAGCTTTATAGTTTCATTTGAATCTTCCATTCTTAGGTTGTATTTGTCACTAGAATATGCATAATCCGACGGCTATTATGTCATTTTTCATACTCCTCCTAGATAGGAAGCAATAGATCAATTTTGGTGATTTCTATGTTTGCTAACCCCTTGTTTTCACTAATGCAATGATCTATTGAAGTGTTGTGTCTCTCTTA
>MU226272.1:6830476-6844973 GCA_018584345.1 Thuja plicata | reverse complement strand
TTAGCTAATTAAGAAGAATTAGCATGTGAGAAGGGGTTGGGATGAGTTTGAACTCATGGTTGGGCATTTGAGATTGGTTAGGTTAGAGGGAATATTAATGAAATTAATTGTTGTAATAACATATTCACTTAATAATAGGGATTTAAATAATCACTTAAGCTTTTGATTGCTTTGTAATAATTAATTTGGACTATAGCCAAATTGAATCAATTGGGGCTAGGGGATTGATTTTGAAAGTGATGGGGTATGATTAGGATTTCATTTAATTCCTTTTAGATTAATTACTTTAGCCATGTTATTTATTTGAACTGATTGAATGGAATTGATTTGATTGGATTGGCTAAAGTGATTAATGTAAATTAGTGATTAGATCACTTAGGAGATTAAGTCTTGTTTGAATGAATTATGCCAGTCGATTGAAGAGTTGTCTGGACATAATTGGGGGTATGATCACACTTAGGGAAAATAGGGTCTATGGTCAGAGTAGACCAAATCTAGGTGGTTACATTTTCCCCTCTTTGAATTGATATGCTAGCAGCGCATTGATTCAAAGAAAGTTTTTGATGTTGACTTCAGGAAGATTGAGAATTTCGCTCATGATCAAACGAAATGCCTAATGAGATAAATATTGCACTTGATAAAACTAAACTGATAGTATTGATTTTGAACTTGGTTTTCATCCAAAGATCAAAGAAAGATCTTAAAGATACCAATTCTGAACTTGGTTGTCGTCAAAAGATTGATAATGCTGATTTCGAACTTGGTTGTCGTCCAAAAGTCAGTATGAAGATGCTAGGAGCTTAGTAAGAATATTTTAAAATGAGGAAACACAAGATATCCAGCTTATGAGAACCAAAGGTTTCTATCCAACAGTCCTGACTTAGTCAAGGAAACTGTCATGCCCCTAGTTGTTTGATAATGAAGTCATTTTTAATGATGTTTTGAGCAAAAAATTGATTGATAATAGTGTGATCATGCCCCCTCAGGAATGAAATTGAAGGAAAAAGAATAAAATCCCTCTATTGAAATGATGTATCACTTGCAGGAGTAGTTAGATCGAGAAATAATGGATTAGAAGAAGTGAAGAAATGAAGGTGTGTTTAAGAGTAAACACACGAGTACCAAGTTAATTATATTTTAAAATGTGAGTTCAATTTTGTTCTCGATTGATCAAAGATTTAGGGAATCGTGGATATGTATATATCTTGGATTTTAGATAAATTAAAAATTGAAAGGAGTTTGAGCTCAAATCCTTATGTTGTTCTTTCAAAAATGCATCATGCAATCTCTAAATGCACCTATATGCAGACTCTTAGGACTTGTCACTGATTTGCAGATATTGGATATTTTATCATCATTGGGCACTTTTTGGAATGGATACCACCTGATAGTACAAAAATCACTAATACCCATTGATATTATGAAAGTATGAATACTATGTTTATTGAAATGTCAGAAATATACTTAGGCATCAAGGCATAGAAGTCAGGATAACAAAATAGTCACCTTCCTTTTACTATATCAGAATCTGTGTAAAGCAAGATATTGGACCCATAATGACCTTGAAAATTCATATTCTTGGGTACATTATGCTTCGTATACCTTAGTGAGAACCTAAGTTTGAGAAAATAGACAAGGAAGTTGTGTCAAATTCATCGTAGTTTACACATAACAAAGATCGAGATATATGCGGCTATCCACTCATGTTGGCATCTATTACCATAAACATCCAAGTTAGGTGAAATTTATAGGATCATTTGGAACAATCACCATACGCAGAAAAACCAAGAAAATATTATGCCCTCCATCCTTGCAAATCTTTGTCTTTGCGCAGACGTCATGGAGTAACTCAGAAGACATAACAACTATCAATTGTAAATCAATCAAATAAGTTTATAACTGCTAAGATGCCCCTAGTTAAAACATCATGGGTACATAAAAGATTCATAATCATACCAAGATCAAACTGTGTTTAGGTAGTATTGAGAAATAATATTGATTCATTTTTCAAGCACAGTATAGATTCATCAATCAAAAGTTGGAATTCAAGCAAATATGTGTTCCATGTCTGTGTATTGTTCCTGTTTGCAATCTAATGTAGGTCATAAAAACATCGTTCATGTTAGTGTAATGTTTGTGTCATCCTTGTTTTGGGAAAGTGACAGTTTAGTGAAAACATTGAGTATCATTGTGTCATGATATAAAACATCTTATGATGACCTAGCAGACGCGACCTAATATGCTAGCAAAAGATGCCCCCAGTGCAGAATGACCCAATCCTAAGACAGAAATGCATACAGATCCCAAGCGAGGATAAGATTTTTTGTAAGGAAACAAAGTCAACCCTTAGCATAGGTGAAATTGTGAGGATTTAGTATCAACAACGCATTGATAGATGGAGTGCAGAATACAAGTGACACCCGATTGCCAAGTTTTCACCACTTGGCAGAAATTTTTCACTCTTTTTGCTACCAGGATGCCTGTTTTACCAGGTTGTCATCAAGACACTTTTCTCTTTTTCAAATTTTTTTCAATTTTTTCTTTTTTGAATGTTTTTGTAGTATCAAGGCACTTGTTTTCTAGGTTTTCACCAAGGATACCTTTCTTCAGGACTTTTTCCACTTTTTTAAATTTCTTTAGGATCAATTTTCTAAATGTTTTTGGTATTTTCTGAGAACGATTTCACTGTACAGGCTCTGCTAGCTAAAAATTAAGTGTAGAACCGCTTCAAATGTAGAGTATTGATAGGATTCGGAAGGACATCTCCCTCACGCATAGCCAGCTGATAGGCTCCAATTCCAAAAGTAGCAGTGATAACATAAGGTCCTAGCCAATTAGGTTCAAACTTTCCTTTCTACTCTCTGTTAGGATGGTTCTTAGGATTCTGCTTTAGGACAAGATCCCCCACTTGAAACTGGCATGGTTTAACCTTTTTATTGTACCCCTTGGAAATTTGTGCTTGGTACACCTTCAAATGATCAAACGCTTGTTGCCTGCACTCATCAAGTAAGTCTAAAGAATTCACTCGATCGATGCGGTATTGATGATTAGTTACAAGACCATGTAAAGATATCTGCAAGGATGGGATTTCAACTTCAATAGGAAGTACTTCTTTAGTGTCATAGACCAATGCAAATGGTGTGGCTCCTATTGGTATTCTGATGCTTGTTTTGTAGATCCATAATGCTAGATTTAGTTGTAAATGCCAGTCTCTGCCAGACTTACTCACAGTTCTATGTAGGATCTTGAGAATATTTTTATTAGATGCCTCAGCCTGTCCATTACCTTGAGGGTAATAGATTGAGGAGCAATGTTGAGTAATATGGAATTGTTTGCAAAGGTCATCAATGTCTTGATTTTTAAATTGGTCCCCATTGTCTATTACAATTGAAGAGGGTACACCATACCTACAAATAATGTAGTTTAAAATGAACATAGCCACCTATTTTCCAGTGGATTTGATTAGTGGTATGGCTTCAACCCACTTTGTGAAATACTCAATGGCCATAATGATGAACTTGTGTCCATTTGAAGAATTGGGATATATTTTTCCAACCAAGTCAAAGGCCCATTGCTGAAATGGAAAATGTGTTATGAAAGGTATAAGTTCTCTGGCAGGAGCATGGATGAGATTTCCATGTGTCAGGAATGTATGACATGTTTTTGAAAAGTGAATAGCATCTTTTTCCATGGTAGGCCAGTAATAGCCTACTCTAAGCAGTTTCTTTGCTAGTGAAAAGTCGTTTGAATGTGATCCACATACACCTTCATGGACTTCTTTTAATTCATGATCTGAATCTTCGAGTTCTAAACATATAAGAAGCTATCCGTTGAGACCTTGTCGATATAATTTATTAGTTATGAGGACATAACACAATGTTGTCCTAATTAAGGCTCACTTTTCATTTCTGGATAGATTATTGGGAATGGTTTGGTTAGTTAGGTAAGCAATGATATTAGCATGCCGAGATTGGTTTGGGGTGTTCAAAGAATAGATTACTTGGTATTCAAGGGTATCAAATGCAGGATAGGATAATTCTTCCACCAAGAAGTCATAGTGGAATTTATGTCCCTCCAATTGTAACATGGATGCCAAGGTAGCCATAGCATCTGCAACTTTGTTCTCTGTTCTGGGTATCTGCTGGAATGTGATGAAGATGAAGTACTTCTTTAAGTCATAAACCAGTTATTTGTAGGGTGTCAACTTCTCATATTTTTTCTAGTAATCTCCATTAATTTGATTGATAATGAGTTGGGAGTCACCATACATGTGTAACTCTACAATCTTCCATTCCATGGAGAGCTTAAGATCATTTACCAATGCCTCATATTTAGAAATGTTGTTCGTGCATGGAAACATCAACTTGTAAGACTTGGGTATCTTGTAGCCTTGAGGAGTTATGAATAGAACTCCTGCTCTAGAGCCTTGTTACATGAAAGAACCATCAAAGTACATCTTCCACGGGTACTCAGTTAGATGCATAATGGTATCATCAAGAAATTCAATTCTTAAAGGTTCATCATCTTGAAGTGGTGAATCAGCTAGTTGATCTGCGAGGGCTTGTCCTTTAATAGCTCTTCAGTCCACATATTCAATGTCAAATTCACTTAGAATGAGGACCCATTTTGCTAGACGTCCTGTTAATGCTGCTTTGCTTAAAAGATACTTTAAAGGGTCTATCTTAGCAATGATCCTTACTGTATGTGAGAACATGTAGTGTCTTAATTTTTGTGATGTGAAGACGACTACTAAACATGCTTTCTCAATAATGTTGTAATTGAGATCATAGGAGACTAGTGTTCTACTGATGTAGTAGATATATCTTTCTTTCTTAGTTTCATCCTCTTGTGTGAGCAACACTCCTAGTGATGTAGTTGTAGCTAAAATATACATGAGTAATGGCTTTCCATGAATGGGTGCCATAAGAATAGGAGGAGTATCTAGCTAGGTACTCTTTTAATTCTCTGAAGTTGGCTTCACAGTGTTCATCCCATTTGAAGGTAACCCCTTTATGTAGAAATTTGGTAAAAGGTTGTGCTCTGTCAGCAAGTTGTGACATGAACCTCCTGATTGATTGAAGTCTCCCTTGAAATGTCCTCATTTGACTGATGTTGCATGGAGGAGTCATCTCTAGTATAGCTTTGACTTTTGTAGGGTCTACCTCAATTCCCTTAGTTGAAATTTCTCCATACGATCCAATATTTTTCTTAAGTCAGCAATGTGAGTGCTTATTTATTTTGATTTAGCTAAGGTTTCATCCACGTAATCCTCCATGTTTTTATGCATCATATTGTGGAATATAGTAGTCATTGCTCTTTGATATGTAGCACCGACATTCTTTAACCCAAATGTCATGATGTTCTAGAAAAAGGTTCCCCATGCGCATGTAAATGTAGTCTTCTCTTGATCCTCAGGGGCAATTTTTATCTGATTATAGCCTGAAAAACCATCCATTAATGAATACATTTGGTAGCCTACTGTGAGGTCTATGATCATGTCAATATTATGTAGTGGGAAGTCATCCTTAGGACATGCCTTGTTTAAGTCTCTGAAGTTTGTACATATCCTAATAGATTTATCAAATTTAGACACTGGGACCACATTGGAGATCCATCCTGCATAGGAAATGACTCTGATGAATCCATCTTTCAACAAATTCCCTAGCTTTGCTTTTACCAATAACACAACATGAGGATGTATCTTTGTAAGTTTATGTTTCACGGGTTCGATCCCAAGAGCTATAGACAAGTAGTGCATTATTAATTCAGGATCCATTCCAGGCATATCTCTATAAGACCATGCAAAGTTGATCTTCTTCTCTTTCAAGAACTCGGTGAACTGTGTCTTCTCCTCTTTTGACAAAGATTGTGCTAGGTGTACTATTTGAGGAACTTCAGCTGTGCCCAAATTAACTGGTTGTGTTGGTTCTATTAGAACTAAAGACCATTCTTGAAAGTGCTCGAGGAGGATATCAAGAATATCATCCTTTGGCGTCTTTGAGAGGTTTTCACCATTAGATATGTCTTTCATTTTTACTATTTTAGGATCTGACACTGCCAAAACATGGTTTTCACTGCCAGTTCCCTTTTTCTTTTTATTTTTCAATTTTTGAATGAGAAACTTGATATCCTCCTGTGACATGTTCATGTTCCTTGCATTGGTGGAAGAAGGGTAGGATTCACAAGCGTTTAGTTAGCAATCCAAGGTGTACTCATTGGGAAATTTGAGGATAGGAGTAGGATCTATATTGGTCCAATAAATTAGATCTGGGTTTATCAAAGATAAGGAGTCAGACTCTGGGAAAGAAAACATCACGTTAGTGTCAAGACTATTAACTGACATGACATGTCCTGCTAAGTTAAGTTCTTTGATGTTTAGATCAATAAGAGTTAGATCGTCATTAATAGGGTCATTGTTAGTTATATGTGGACCAAACTCTAGTGACTCATTCGTAGAAATTTCTTCATCATCTCTCTATAAAAGGAGGCTTCTTTCTTGTCGCCTTTGAAGTTCTTCTAGAGTTATGAGAACAGTAGTCTCTCCATCAATGATTGGGGGAAGGAACTCTTCCTCTGCTTCAGGAATATCACTATTATTGGGAGTAGTGTTATAATGTTCATTGGGTGCTGAAGGAGCCGTAAACATGTGAATTACATCTATTTCAATGTCCTCTATGGTGACAGATAGCTCATCCCACTCATAATCATGAGAGTCTATTATTTTGTCATCAGACCTGTTTAAGAATTCTGCAATAGTTATCTGATGTACTCGATTAGCCACCTGTGGATCAAAGTGTGGTAAATCAAGGACATCTGTGATTGTGACTAACTGCCCCTAGTTAGGATGTAAATCCTATTGTCAAGGTGTTTCTTCAGTAACTATTGCTATCAATGGTATCTCTGGATCATCTTCTATTGTGTCTCCTACCTCTTGAATAGGAGCTTGTGCTAACAAAGGTATGTGAATATGTTGTGGTACCTCAAAGATTGGTATGTAGCACTCTCCTTGATAGTTAGGATTATCTGTGCCAACATGTAATAATATTTCATAGGACCATGGTTCTATTTCTATCTCTTCTATTTCATCGCTCCCTTTGTCAGAGATCGGACTATCTTTTGAAGCAGGTTTGTCAGATTCATTATTAAAACCTAGTAATGTTTTGTCTTTGGTATTCCTGAACTCCATGTGTATAGGTTTAATAATTCCTCTTCATGTGTCGCTTAGAGGTCCTTTTCCTTTGTATCTCATTTTCTTGAGGAGGTCGTATCCTTTACCATACTATTCTAGATATATTTCTACATGTTTGACCTCTGCTTCCTTTGGTTCTCCTTTGTAAAGATAGTCCAAGACTGTTTGTTCTTCTATGTTATCTAAATAATATGTGGATGCCTTAACCATACCAGTTTATTTATGGATTTCTAGTTCCTTAGATGCAACAGGTGTGAAAGATGAGGAGGGTCTTCCATAGGATCTTGGTGATATTGGTAATTCTATCAGTGACGGAGTCATGTCCAGCTTGTATTCTCCCATACTTGTTTCTTCAAGTTTCAAGGTTTTTCTAAAGCTTTTCATCACCATGTCCTTGGTAGTCTCAGGAGAAATCTCATCCGGAGTCATACTACCTGCCTTGATATTGTTGCAAGTATAATTAGCATCTGCAGGAATTGTCACTTCTACCCCATTATGTGGGAACTTGATACACTGGTGGTAAGTAGATGGTATAGCTTGCAATTTTTGGATCCAAGGTCTCCCTAAAAGGATGTTGTATGCCAAGGGTAGATCCAAAACTTGACATATGACATTCCTTTCAATCGGCCCGACTCTGATGGGTAGAACAATAAGACCTTTAGAGGATCTTTCTTCCTCATCATAAGCTTTGATAGTAATTTTTCTCCTATATTCAATGGCCTGTTCTGAAAGACCCAATTTCCTGATTAGATTTAGGGTACAAATATTCAATCCTACTCCTCCATCTATCAATACATGTCTAAAATGGGATTTATGAATAAGGACTTCAATATGGAGGGGTTGATTATGTGGATGGGTCAATCATTTATCATCCTCTTCAGAAAAGGAGAGATAATGTGGCGCTAAAATGTTATTAACCATTGCTTGGAATTTGTCTATATCAAGGTCCTTTGGTACATTTGCATTATGTAGGGCTTGTTCTAGGATTTCCCTATGCACTATGGATATTTTAAGCAACTCAAAATTGGAAATTTTAGTAGAGGTTCATTGCAATTGGTTCACCAAGTCATACTTTTCTGCAGGAACAGTAACCATGTGTTTTGCTACTGGTTTGGGGATAGTAACAATAGGAACCTTGGATGTTGAGGTCAATTTTGAGGTAGAATTAGGTCCTTTGATCGTGACATGTGCTAAGCTTTGAGTCACTGCATTCGAATGGAAAGAAACACCTTTGATTGTGACCACATTAATTGATTCAATTTTAATGTCTAGCATATTGATCATGTTATCATTATTGGAGTAGGTGTATTTGACATCATTACCTTTTCCTTTAGATGCTTCCCCTTTCTCATAATTAGGGAATGGTTTGTTAAATGTCGTATGGTCTTCATTGATGGTGTGTCCTTCCACTTTGATCTTGCCTCCTTCGATAAGGTCTTGGATAACATGTTTGAGTTTAAGACAGTTGTTAGTCTTGTGTCCTTTGTTCTTGTGAAATACACAGTAAGAATTGTCATCCCACCATTTTGGTTTGAACTCCGTCTCCCATGGTTTGGAATCTGGGATTGTGAGAACTTTGTTGTCTAATAGTGTCTTCAAAATAGTCTCAAGAGGCTCTCCCAAAGGAGTAAATGTTCTATGAGGTTTGGAAGTCCATGGTCAACCTTTGCCATTATCATTGTTTGCTTTGGGTATGGGGGTTGTTACCTTGGCATCTTTGCTTGCTTGCATGTTGTTAGTCAGATTGAATACCTTAGGTTTAGGACCAACATTGGATGCATCTACTACACCATCGTTGACAACATTTTTGTTTTTCTTCCACCATTTAGGTTTGGAGTTGGAGTTGTTAGATTTATTCTCACTTTGAAGAGTGATCTCCCCCTTTTTCACCATAACTTCTTCAATACAGATAGCATTCTTGATCAGCCTGTCAAAGCTAGGGGAGTCTTGCATTTGCAATGTGTAGTTCAATTCAGGTACCAATTTATTGACAAAGATTTCCATTTTCTCAGATTTGGGAATAGCTCTCGAATACCATGCAAAGATTTTCCTCCACCTTTGTATTAAGTGGGTAAAGGATTCGCCAGTCTTTTGTTTAGTGTTGTATATATCCATCATAGTCATGTCATGTTGTATATTATAGGATTAATGTTGGATAAATTGTTGAATTAACTCCTCAAAAGTTTTGACCTTAGGTGTAAGCTTTGAGAAGCATTCCATGGCGTTGCCTCCTAGAATTCCAGGAAAAATATGCATGAGGTAAGTAGGTTCATGCATATACTCTATGCTAAGAGCAAAAAATTCTCTAACATGATCATGTGGATTGGTCTCTCCTGTATACTTTTCATATTTTTTCCTGGCCACGTTGGGAGGGAATGTTACCATAGTGATACTCTTGTCGAAAGGAAATGGAAAAATGGAGTCCACAAAGTACTTCATTTTGGGTTTAGCCTTCTTTTGCTTGAGAGTCGCAAGTTCCATTTGCATTAAGGTAAGTTGTTTGGTGAGAATAGAAATAGGAGCTGGTACCTCTTTTTATTTTAGTTGTTCCACATCATAATCCTTGGGTAACTTTACGCCAGTGGATGCTAGGTGGAGAAAGTATTTCTCTGTATCTTCGTCAATCATCTTTTCCATTATCTTGTGGAACCTCTTTCTCTATTTGAGTTTATCGTATTCTTCTTCAGTGATATCTTCCTCAATTCCTAATTCAAATAGAGGACGTTCAAATGTGGGTTCTTCTTCTTCATCGATATCTTCATGATTTTTGTTTTTTCTATTGTCATATTCGTCAAAAGCCTCACTCCATCCATGAGTGGACCTGTCCATTTCTAGAGAGTCTAGTTTGAGTAGGGAACTGTGAGATGTTTCTCCTTGAGAGTGTGGTGATTTAGGAGGCACTTTCAATCCTTTAGACATGTACTTGTTGTGTCTTGTGTTAACCATGAAGTTGTATCTCAACTTTGTCAATGTTTCCCAATAGTGTCAAGTAGAGTCTCAAATCGTTCAAGTGAGTGTGTCTAGGTAGAAGTGTTGTTTTTGTTTTGGTGGAAGTAAATGATTCCAACATCAAATGGTTAGAATGCCCTGATAGTTAGTTGGGAATCAAGTTTTTGTAAAAAGTGGATAGACCACACATATTGAGACAGATTGTAAGAGTCTAACAGGACATGCAAGGTAGACGTCTGAAAAAGTTTTTGATACAGCCACAGTGAGACCAAAAAAAGCAATAAGGACAGTTTTAAAGAGTCAAAAGGGTATCTGAAATAAACTATCTTCCTATGAGAGGAAATGATGCAAGTTTCCACTCTCAAATTTTGTCAGTTTTGTCTTGGAAGTGCGTGAAGTTTGTTTGATCGAAGATCACATTCTGAGATTTTTCAGTGAGTGAAAAACACATGTAGTCCAAGGTTTGAATTTTGTTGCTTGTTTGAAGGTGTTATCTTTTTAATGATTTTTAGTTACATCAAGCATTGTTGTATTGTTAAAGGGTGAACAAACACATCCTTATGCCATATTTTCTAGGTAGAGGATGAAAATCCTTGCTCGTTGACTTAGGTACACACTCAAATGCTAATCAAAATGCAGCCATCACCAAGAAGCAATAGCTCCAGTCATGATGTTGTATTAGCCAACTCCAAATGCAAGTGAGGGTACAATATGACGAGTGTATTGGGGCAATTAATTTTTGCCTTGCACAAGGATTATCACCCTTTTAGGGATGAATCAGGTAGTTTGTCTACAAAGTTTTTTGTTTATGATGGGGCAATCCATTTGAAACTGTCTCCCATAGAATTGCACAAGGAAAAATTGAGGCGTATAGCCCTTTGAGTACTCAAATATGTGTAGTCTTGCAAGAAAGATTCAAGCGGCTCCGCTCTACACATACCCAAGCATGTTCAAGGAATGATGTCAAAATTCCAAGAACAAAACCAGCTCTGTCTTCCAAGGCTTTGCCCTACGAGGAAGCAAGTATTTATAGTGATTTGGAAGGGTTGGCGTAAAACTTGTCCTCACTTGGGTCATTCCTGGGAGATTTTTTCCTCAACCAGCAGGCCCTCTACTGTTAAATAAGCATACAAAGGATTGGCGAGCGTAGGACATCTAGATTTCTTATTCTTCTGAAGAAGAAGAGCATACTCTCCTAATCTATGTCATTTTCTCTCAAAACAGATTCAATCAAACAGTTTGTTCCCTCAAGCAATGTTGTGCTCGATTTAAAATGTTCCTACTTTAGGGAAAATAGAATGCTTGAAAGTAAATTTGTTTTGTTCAATTTCTGTCCCAAAAAGAATTAAACGATGTATTTATTCATTTATCCCACTAATTTAGTACTTTGAGTTGTTCATTTACTGATCCAAAAGAAATTTAGTTTTGTTTGTCTTTTTCAATTCCCTCCAAATTCCTTTCAACTCATAAACTGATTTGTGAGTTTCTGATTTTCCTTAAAAGGAAAAGAGCATATTCCTCTAGTCAGTTTAGTAGAAGATTAGAAAATGTCATTTAGTGTGAAAAGCATGAAAAGAGAAGTCAAGATGGGGGTTTGGCAACTTCAAAAATCACAAGTTAGTATTCTTTATTCGCTCTCCTAGCTCTGATAGAAATCTGCAAACACAAGTTAGGCTGCTAAAAATAGGATCACAATCATGAAAACAACCATGTTAGCAAGTTAGAAACCAAATTTTCCAATGATAGAACTTTGTAGTTCTTCATATAGTGTTTCTAAAATTGTATAAATGTTTGGCCACCATTTTCCAAATAACAATATCTTTTGGGTTGTAGCATCTTCAAAATTATGCCCTCTCATAATACCTTCATGTGCCTAACCCCAATTTTGTTCTTATTCATGTTCATACACTACTCCTTGCAGTACTTCATTTCACCCTTTCTTATATAGAGCTCCTTCAATTATAATAGACATAAGGGATTTATGTGGTGATAGTTTTTTATCATGTTTAGTCATGTCCATTTGATTTGTGTTTGTAGAAAGTTACTCAGCTACATCACTGAGTTGTTTAGGTACTAGATTTATCTAGAATGATTGATTTTTGGTTAGATCTTATATGTCATCTTCCTGTAAACTTCTCCTCATTTATCAATTCTAGATAGGTAATCTAGATCCTAATTGTTTCCTCCAGACGCATGACCATTATATGGGAATGTAACTTAGTACCGTATGCATCTAACAATCAACCTTTCTAATTTTCATCCTACTTGTAACACATGGCCTATTTACACTTGACAATGATGATATCTAAAATTTCTTTTATTGGTAATAGGCACGCCTCAGGAAAGGGAAATTTATTTGGCTTAATTTGAAAGAATTCTTCTTGCAGGAATAACATCTAAGATTTAGTATTTTGATATTTTATTATGTTTTCTATGCAATACCACTATGTTCAATCATTCTCAAACAGTTCAAACTATGCTATGTCAGCCAAATAGAGGTCGTGCATGATTGACTAAAGGATGCTCTTCCAGGAAGAAGGGCAATTGAGATTTTATTCTCTTGGTCTTTTATGTTTAATTATGATACTCTGGAGAAATATTTGGCAGTGTAGTGGCCCACACTTCGAGTCTTTTCAATTGCTATACATATTATTCTCAAGTCATTTTAGGGGCTCTTATAAAAGAGTGTTTCAAGAAGGATTTTGATAATGGTGTGACTGGTGTGTTCTGTATGTTAACATTTCATTATTCAAACATAGTTTAAATTGATAATTAATCTTGTAGGTCTAAGAAATGGCATATCTTGAATCTACCATTAATGAATGTAAATACGTAGAAAATGTAATTTTAAAGGGTAAAAACAACATAACAAACAAAGGCTTCTCACTATGATCAAACAAACCCATAGTTAAAACCATGAAAGTGGCATACATGACACTTCTTTTGTAACAAGAAATAGAAAGCCTAAATATTAGTAAGCCTATTTCTAGAATACCAAACAACTTCTGGAAGTTGAAGCCCCTGGATACTGACAAAAACCAAAATTGGTTAAAGGATGTTGGGTGCTACTAACCATACTTGAAAAAATCATCAATTACTCACTCAACTCACGGATCGGATAGGGCCTGGAAGTAACTCTATTGAAAATTCTTTGACAAAAAATTGCCAATGGCTCACAAGTTGTACTGAAAAACTTGGCTAGTGTTAAAATAAGCTTGTCCAACAAAAAAATCTCATTTTTAATCATTTTTTGAGTTTGTTTTTTCCAGCACTAGTATTGGAGCATTTGAGGACTGAACAAGATTAGCAAACTTATCAGCTCTGGTACTGCTGCATTCGACAGGTATATAACATGTTTCTAGTTTTTTTTGTGCCTTCATTCGAGTGCTAGGGTTTGGTTATTTACTATTTATATTTCTGATTTTGAGTTCATTTGTAGTGGCTTTTTAGGGTTTTGACTTTTTTTTCCCTATTTTGCTAGGGGTTAATTACTTTTTTCCAAAACAAAATAGAATTAGTAAGTAGTGATGGAAATGAAAGTGAATAATATTGTTTAGATAGTGAGCACAATGTAGTTGCATTTGTGAAAGCTAAGAGACTTCTAGAAACAAGACACCCTACACTATTTGGGAGCCATTATGTTGTATGTGCATTGACCTTTTCCTTCAGGATATAGGTAAGCATAGCTAGGTGAAGAATGTGTTTGAAGCTGAGAGGAATGTGAAACAACATATCATCGACTACCTATTAGATTAGAATCTCATAAGAGGGCACACAAATAGCAAGGAGTTCATGTAGTTGAGAGTCACATGATTTGCAACTAATTTCATCACTCTAGAAAGTATTATAAAACAACTAATATTCAGAAAATAAAAACGTTTTACTTTGCCCTAACCTGCAGGTTTCGAGATGCTTGGATTCACAGAAATGCACTATGCTCGATCTCTCCTCCCGCCCGCGAGTGAACTGAAAAATAAGTTTCACTTTTCACTTTTTTAAAAAAAAAATTTATATACTGCATTGGTTGAACTTTCGACAAACTCAGTCTCGTCTAAATTTTGACCAAATCGGGGTCATAAACAAAAAAAAAATCTAACAAGCCAAAAAAAGGCCTTGGTCAAAATTAAAGGTAGAAAATAGCTATCAAATGTATTAGTGATAGATTACTTATGTATGCTTCAAGATTGTTCAATGATTTGTATAGATTACTTAAATTAGTAAAGATACCCTTGAGACATTAGTTTGAACACTAAAACATGATGACCTTAGTTTGAACACTAAAACATGATGAAATTAGTTCTAGAATGAGTTAGAATACTTATTGTCCATTAGTTACATGTGTAAATTAACTTGTTATTT
>MU226272.1:6809435-6820941 GCA_018584345.1 Thuja plicata | reverse complement strand
TTTTTGACATATAAATGCAAGAGCATAAAATAAATCTACTTTTAAATGCATGTAAGATCTAACATAAGATGCAAATCTAACACCAAAAAGAAAGAGTTGTCTATCGCGGGTTCACCAAAATGTAAAGGAGAAAATATGGATAGGGTTTAGAACAATGGAGATTTGCTCATAAAAGTGACCTTATGCACATATTTTCCATATACATTTAATTGTAATTGAGAAGGGGTGGAAATATGGAAATGATTGCAAAGGGAAATGGAATAAAATACTTACCTCTAAAAAAGAACCCACTGAAAACCCTGTCAGACGGTCTCAGAAACTATTGATTTTTGAGATCATGAATTGAAACAGTGAGATCTACAAAACCCAGAAATCATTTTTCATTCTAAAATAGTTCTGATTTGTACCCTCAAGTCAATGTCGACCTTGACCCAGAATTTTCAATTGTGACCTAGGGTAGAATCGACCTAAAAAGTCTTAGAATGAAAATATGTTTTCAGATCCTAAAAGTTTGCCAAAAAGGGTATCTAAATTTGCACTCCGATCTGCTATTCCTAACCTATACTTGCAAGAAAAATGATTTTTTTGTTGGGGGGGAGGGGTTTTCCTTGGTCAAACCCTAGTTTTGGAATTAACCTTATAATCGAATTGAAATTGCATAAGTAAACAAAGTAAATAAACAAATTCACCTTGCTTGTATAGAAGCCCTTGTGGTGGATTTGAATCCTTGGATCCACAAGTATGTATGCACCAAATGGATGTATAATGTAGAATGTATAATGTAGGATGCCTCAAATCAATTTCATGTAGATTTTCAACACCAATCTTGAATGGATCTTGGAATAGGAAGAAGCTTGGAGGAATGTGGATGGAGAAGTCTTCAACAAGAGAGCTCCATAGAGATTTGAATCCTTCAATGGACACCAATGGATCTCCTTGATGAATTGGATGCTTGAATGCTTTATAATAGATGCTTGCTTCAAATCTTGCTCCTTATCTTTCACTTAGTTGATGGTTATCAAGTCTTAAGCGCTTGTGATTATGTTTGATGATGGTTAGAGAAAATGAGAGGAGAAAGCTTCCTTTTATATGAAACTAGGGAACAATCTTCTAGAGAGGCCAACATAGGAGAATTAAATTCCAATTGGACCCATGCCCCTATAAGATGACCTATATTAAATATAATTTAAGAATCGTTGCTTTAAAGATCGAAACAGCCGACCCAGAAGTGACAATTAAACTTTTTCGAAGCTAGAGATCCAGAAATCCCAAAAATCTAGAATCTGGACAAAAATTTAGAAAAATGTTGATTGTGAACTAGGTCATGGTGAGTTCAACCTTCACCTAGGTCAAGGGTGAGGTTGAACTTGACCCAGAATGGTCGATTTTGACCCTGAGGTCAAAAATCTCAGTTTCCAGTTTAAGGTGTCAGAAACGGGTTGGAAAAGTGGGAAATGGAGCAAAATAAGGGAAAAATCCAAATCCAAGTCAGAGACCCATTCAAGGCTCTTGACATGACCCAAAACCACTTACTTGGAAGGATAAACTACTCTACAATGGAAGTGCTTCCATTTTATGACTATACAAACCCATTTAGTTGTTATTGTAGCGGACCCCCCTTTCGCACACCATCCTCCTCATCCTACACACAGGAGGAGGCATTTATTGAGATCACAAGAAGAAGAGGAGGGAAATGAAAAACATATTGATGCTTCGCTTAGCCATTACCTTGAAAAATCAAAGAAAAAACCAAAAAATAAATTATTGTAATAAACCTTTTTTGATAATGAAAGAACATTATCTTAGTGAATGTAATTTTGTGTTAGTAATTATTGATGAATGACGTGTTAATGAATTATTGATGAATGTTGTGTGTTAATGAATTTTATGTGATTATAATGATTGAAATTTATATTTCATAAATAAATGAATTAATTTTAGATGTTAATGGAGAATTTAGAGTGATGTTAGGGGAGAGGGTGGGCCAAATGATCTTCCACCTTCTTGTGGTTGGCCTTGTTAAGTAGAGAATATTAAACTATTCTCAAAACCAAGTGAAGCTCAAACTAAACCAATGTATATTCAATGGTCAAACACACCTACTAGTCCTATTCCACATGGATCAGTACTCGTTCCTAGGTACACACACTTCACTAGATCCCACTCACTCTAAGATCCCTCTTCCAAGTCCAAAGAAGCTGACAACATCCCTCAAAATTCCTTCCTAACTACCAAAGAGTAGTTTCAAATCTGACTGCAACCATATTAAACTAAATATACCCATATTGGGTAATTTACATTAGTTAAGGATGTTTTCTACTTGAAAACATAGTTTTCAACTCGATAACTATTTGCTAATTCCTTCAAATGACCCCAAAACCCTTACATTTAGCAATTATAGGCCTTATTAGCCAACTTGGGCAGCATGAGACACAAGGATACAAAACTAAACTAAAATGGCTCTATTTTCCATGAGAACATTTCAAAATGACCTTATTGGTCTAATTACAAATAAAAGTGACCTTAATGGTCCTTATTCATCCTCAAACCTCTTTAGGTCCATAAGTGACCCCTAGTGATTTCATCCTTGATGCTCCTGCATCAAATTCTTGCATCTATTGCCTGCACACACTAACTATAGATCACATACACTACATTTGGTCTTTTCATCTCCCCAAACAACATTTAACAACATTATGGAATTCTATCTTTCACATTGTGTTTACTATCAATATGCAACTTTATGACTGTCCTTGTCCTATTCAAGGCTTTCCTAAACCACATTTAGGGATGGTTTAGATCCACCTTCTTTGTTTGACTCCATGGTGTCCCTGGATGTCTTCATAGGTGCTCCTGCACCAAAAGTAAGGGAAACGATTATCTACATGCACATTGCAAGGGCTTAAAGCCTTGAAGACTTCAAATCAAAGCAAATAGGAAACACCAAATTTTCTAATGTGTCTTAGTTATTTTTCTTAGAAGTCTTCGAGTCTTTAAGCTGTGATAGTTTAAGGAGGGGCAAATATTGTCTATATCAAAGGCATGCATGATGTTATTAGGCATGCCTTTGATATAGAGACAGTTGAAGTTGAAGATAAAGTCATGCTCAAATCCTCTTATTGTTGATGATGTTGAAGATGAGGTTGAGGAACGTAGCCATGAAGAAATAAAATAAATTAAAAAGAAAAGGTATTCATCCTTAATATAGTTGACTATCCTCATTTGTAGATTTCAATGATATTTTTGGGTTGATCTCTAGAGACTTTTCTCTTCTTTTAAACAATAACATATATGCTCGAATCATCTTTCTCAGAATCATGCTTAGTAAAAGGAGATTTGAGTAAATAGATTAAAAGGAAACAAGCTACGGGTTTAGAGAAATATGTATATATTTTTTCCATGAATGAGACTTTCTCTCTTTTTCCTCCTTTACTGCTTGTCTTCAAAGTGCTTTCTATGGTTTTCAAAAAAAAAACACAGCTTCACTGTGTTTGCATTTTTCTATCTTTATCATTATTTTCTTCTTTTCTTTCATGAAAGATAAAATAGGCTATGCTCATGGTGTGTGTGAGAATTTCTTTCAATGTTCAGCATATGATGTATAATACCTAGTTATATGAACAAAATTGAGATGTAATCATTTTGTGTAAAATTCATATAAAAAAAAAGCATTTCCTTTTCTCTTCATTCAAAGTAATCTATGAAAGAATTACCTAAACATTAATGGAAATGAACCTCAATAAATTCAATGTACCCCTTTAACCGCTGCACATAATTTTTATAAAACAAAATTTGCATAGGATATGTAATTTTTGGGTAACAATTACAATTGAAGGTCGATGTACTTTTCAACATTGGTAGATTATTTACATGTATGTACACCTTATATTTGCCTTATCTTATAGGTAAATCATTTGCATCCATTTCTTCATTCGTTGATCTTCATCTTCAACAAGCCAATGTCAAAAGGTGGACAATAGCATTTCTTGAAAGAGTTATGATATATGTGATAGGTATGCATCTTCATTTATAAGAAATAACTTCTCAATGATATTGATAAAAACATATTTTTGAACAAGTTCACTTTCACATGCATAATTTTCTTTTCCTTTTGTTTACATAAGATACATATGATGAACTATAACTAATTGAATGTTTGAAGAGGTTAAGTTGATGATCGTTGAGCTGCAGAAAGTAAATGCAAGACATTAAATCAATTAACATATTGTATTTTCATTGATGTCAACTTGATATAATCTGATTGGTCATATACATATTTTCATAGAATTCAAGAAACCAAAGAAATAAAGTTTATGTTATCGGTAAACATAAAAATCCAGTGTACACTGAGTGACAATAAACACCGACAGATGGAGAACCCCAAGTAGTCACAGTGTATACCGAGCACAACAACACCGAGCATAACTGAAGTGAACCCCGAGCAGTTCACAGTGTTGACCAAGGGATAGTGTTGATGCCCGAGGACAACTAAAGTCAATGATCGAGCAAACTAAGAGTTGATCAGCGATCAGAACTGGAGTTAGGAAATGACAAAACACTTAGCTGGTAGGAGCTGTAATTAGAGTTAACTGATTAATTGATTTGGTTTTATCGACCAGTTGAACTAAGGATAAGAAGAAGATTTTTATTCACATTTGTCAAGGAGAAATATATGGAATAAAGCTAAGCTTTAAAGATTAAAGCAATGCATGATGAGATTTGTGGATCAAGAAAGAATCTACGTCAAGAACAAGAAAGACAAGGACAGTGAATGATGACATCATGTCTATATAAAGAGACAAGTAATTCATTATGAAGAAGAGGAATGTTGAATATAATTCTGGTGAAGATATAAGTCTTCATGCACATCTGATCATACAAACTGAAGAACAGAGCCAAGAATTCTATAGACATCGAGCAATAGAGAAGCAAGAGCATTCACCGAGCAAAAAATAAAAAAGAAGGGGAGAAAAGGAATTGAAGAGAGAATATTTATTAGAAGAGGTATTATGGACTTAGAATAGATCTGAAAATTTTCAAGTTTAAGTTGTATTAATGAACAGATCATTTACTATTTCAGTTTAACCATTGATTCAGAAAATCTCTTAACCGAGTGGTATTTAACAGTCCTTAATGTATTGAGATACTCAAGAGTATCATAAGGTTTTTGTTGTTGACAGCATAGTGAATGCCTAAGGTCAAAATAATAACCAATGGTTTTAAATCCTCTAACAAGGTCACACTTAATAGTGTGTTTGTAACCTTTAACAAGGTTGACTCTTCGCCGAGCTCACTTCAGAAGAGTGAAAATTTTGGGTTACCGATCCCAAGTGGTTTTTCCCTTAACATGGTTTCCACGTTAAAATCCATGTGTCAAATGTGTATATGGTTCATTTCCTTGATATTTTTCTTTACACATTACTAAAACAGGATTGGTCGATAAACACTAAGTTTATTTACTGCTATTCGGTAAAGACTAGAAAAGGATAAAAAGTATATTCATTGAGCAGTATATATTTGATAAAATTACATAAGGCATACATCTTGTAGGACTGAATGATAATTGAAGGTATTATATTTTGGTTATAATTTTTGGTTTGATTATTGGATTAATTTTTGAGGCCATTGATTCACCTCCCCTCTCAGTTATTCTAACAATTGGTATCAGATCTAGTGTGCTTGGAAGAGAGTTTCAAGACTCAAGCTAAAGATCAAAAGATGAGTAAAACGGACATGCCTAAGTTGAACAAAGTCAACTTTGCATCATGGAAAAGTAGGATAAGACTCCACCTATTAGGTATTGGAAATGATGTCACACAGTACTTGGATACTAAATTTGTTTTACCTACTGGACCTCCGATAGTTGATCAATTGAGAGAGAAACATGAACATAATTATATGATGATAGAACTTTCTTCCTCACTCTCTGATGTTGAATTTGAAGATGTCAAAGCATGCACCATTGCAAAGAAAATGTGGGAAAATCTCAAGCTAGTACATGGAGGAGATAAAAATGTGAGAAGGGATAAAGCTAAAAGCATAAGAGGAAAATTTGATGACCAAAGAATGAAAGAAGGAGAAAACATCACTCAGTACAGTGGAAAAATAAAAGAGGTTGTTAATGCTATCCGAGGAGTAGGAGGTGTACTTGAAGAAGAAACAATGGTAAGTAAAATTATGAGAACCTTACTGCCTATTTATGCAATTAGAGTATTTGCAATTCAAGAAATGAGAGCAGTAGCAAATAACAATGTTACTCTTGATAGTTTGAATGGTAGAATTATTTTATTTGAAATGAATAACTATGACAACAGTGTCTTACCAACTATTGATTTTGCATTCAAATCTTCTTTGAAAATAAGCAAATCAATTCATAAACACACTATGAGAAATGATAGTGAAAGTGATAGTGATGAACAATAACTTGATGAAATTGAAGCACTAATGGATAGAAGATTACAAAGAGGCAAAGGTAGATACAAAGGTAAATTACCATTGGTCTGTTTTAATTGCAAAGAGATTGGACACTTTGCTGCTAGATGCCCTAACAAGAGAAAAGATGAAAGAAATAATGATAGATCTTATGAAAAGAAGTTTGACAAAAGTGATGACCGAGACTATAGAAGCAACCGACACTCTTATAGAAGAGATAACCGATACTACAAGGACAAAGGAAAGAAGGTTTGTTACCTGGCTGAGAATAAAGATGAAAATACTGACACCGAGTCTGATGAAGATATTGAGGTAGTATTTGTTTCTATGAAAGATGATTTAGACAAAGAAGAAAGGTATTTTGAAATTGCGCTCATATCTAAGGTTAGTAAAAACGATTTCTAGATTATTGATAGTGGTTGTACTCACCACATGATGGTAGGTCCTTGTAAGGTTCTTAAGGTTGGATGTTAGAGGAAAGGAGGCTTTTGCTGATTTCTTTCATTGGAGGAGGGTTTTGTTCGCTCGACACATACAGGGAGCAGCCGTATGGCTGTGAGGGAGTCTATTTTTTGTGCTCTGATGGTGGCAAATGGGATTTCCAAGAGTCTCACTCTTGCTGGAGCCTCAGCTAGTGGTGGATCTTCTCCTGGGGTGAGTTCACAAGCGAAGGAGACATTTTATGTTGGAGAGAGCTCAAAGTTGAATAAAGTTAATGACTACCTTCTGCGTAGCCAGGATCGGCTTGTGCTGGTTATCCCTTCAAAAGCACTAATGGATGATGTGGACTATTTGGCCAAACATGCATTGATATGCAAGTTTCTTGGTATCCAGATTTCACTGTTGGCTCTGGAAGCATGGATTCGTCGTTCGTGGCAGGTGGAAGGTGATATGGATATTATGCTGGCTGGTAATAGCTACTTTTTGGTGGCTCGCATGTCAAATCAGGACCAGGTCTTTGAGGGAATCCCATATTTTTATGACCGTGTGGGACTTTTTGTCAAACCCTGGCATAGGGGTTTCAGCTCTGCCAAGGATCTCCCTTCGAGGGTTCCTATTTGGGTCCACCTGCCATAGCTTCCTTTGGAGTTCTGGCGTGAGGATATCCTTTGACAGATTGCTGCTTTTCTTGGGAAGCCAACTGCTATAGCACATCAATCACTAGATAAAAAGGTTATTTATTATGCCCGTATTTGTGTTGAAATTGATTTAAATAATCCTTTGCCAGACTCTTTGGAAATTTGCCTAGGCTCTTCTTCTTGGATTCAGCAGCTAGACTATGAATCCCTTCCCTTTTGATGCCAAATTTGTCGTGAGTATGGTCATTTACAATGCCAATTCCCTCAAGCCTCTAAAGGCAATGGTACTCTTGGCAGGTTCTCAGGCCTAAGAATGGCTAGTGATGGTAAGGGGAATGGTCAAAATGTTAGTACTGGACAAGGGAAAGTTTAGAATGATAGTACTGGTAAAGGGAAAGCTCAGATGAATACTTCAAGTTAGGGGAAAGGGCCAAAAAACACTACCAATCCTGATAAGGATGGTTTTATCCCTGCTCGCAATCGTGCTAAGGGAAGGGGCTAGAAGCAACCTCATCTAGATCGGCAAGTGGACTCCGGGTTCAATCAATTTGAGGTGCTAGAAAACATGGTCATAGAAGAAGGCATTCTTGCAGATGCTCAATGTGGGGTTACTGGCTCAGATGGGAGGAGTTCTATTCTTAGTGGCAACCAGGATGTTGTAGTTCAGCAGCAACTGGAGACCCCTATTAGCCCTGAGTCTGGTACCCTTGTGGTTTCTCCTGCTCCACAGGAAAAGGATATTGTTATGGCAGATTTGGTCAAGGATGTGTTGGCCTCTGGTAAAGGAAAGGGATCTTCTCTTGCTTTAGGCCTAATACAAAGACTGTTTAAGAAAGTCTCTTTTGCTACTCCCTCAACTGTTGGGCGAAAGCAGGATCAGGAAAAAATTAAACTTACAGGAGATTTACTGGTAGAGTCTGGGGCTGTAAAGACCTTGGATGAACATTTCCCCCACTCTACTCAATGATTATTCTCTCATGGAATGTGAGGGGGTTGAATAGCATCCCCAGACAAAAAGCTATTCATGAGCTAGTGGCTGATCATTCTCGAGATATCCTTTGTATCCAGGAGACCAAGCTTTCAGTGGATTCCATGTTTAGATGTGCTCCTAATATTTGGTTTCTAGGGCAATTTCAGTGTGCTGGTGCTTTGGGGAGCTCTGGTGGTCTTTCCATTTGTTGGGATCCTAGGAAAGTTATGCCTCTCTACTGGATCTCTTGTCACTCGGCTCTCTCAATGGTGGCCTCTTCTCTGGAAATTGGAGAGATGATTCTTGTTACTAATGTGTATGCCCATATAGATCTCCCTAGCAAGATTAATCTCTGGGCACACATTAGGCATGTTAGAAGCTGTCACCCATTCTTGCCTTGGATTGTTGCCGGGGATTTCAACTCTGTCATTAGTTTAGAGGAGAAGCGGGGTGGACTGGCTCGCTTGGGTCCTTCTTCTGAGATTCTTCAAGAAAATATGGATCTTTTACATCTCTCTAATGTCAGACCTCTTAATGGGCTCTTTACATGGAACAATAGAAGGGTTGGATATGATGCCATCTCAGAATGCTTGGACACGTTCTTGGTTTCCTACTTTTGGAATTGTGGCTCTCTTTCTCTCTCTTCTAAAATTCTTGATTTGAGAGGCTCTGACCACTAGCCTATTAAGCTCATGGCTAGTTATGTTGTAGCCCCCTAGAAGCCTCCCTTTAAGTTCCAGCTGATGTGGCTTCGAGACTCTTCTCTCCATGATTTAATGGCTCACTGGTGGAGATAGGGTGGCCCTGCCTATGGCACTGCTATGTTCTCCTTCTCTAAAAAATTACAATTTTTCAAAAGGAAGTTTAAGAATTGGAATAGGACTTGTTTTCGTAATCTCCACATCATGAAGAAGAGGGCTTAGGATCGTCTGTATGTTATTACTAGGCAGATTCAGGATTTGGGTTTTTCTGAAGCTCTTGGCATAGCAGAATCCCAAGCTTCTAGTGATTTAGCAGAGTGGGATCTTAGAGAAGAAATTTATTGGAAATAGAAGGCTCAGGTTGACTGGCTTCAAGAAGGGGACAAGAACACCACATTTTTCCATAAATCTGTGCAGGCTTGACGTAATAGGAGTTACATTTATTCTCTTGTCACTTCTGATGGGACACATCTAACCTCCTCTCAAGCTGTGTCTAGGGAAGCTATTAAGTTTTACTCTGCTCTCTTTTCATATGACTTGCCTCCAACGGAGATTGAGGAGAATACAATCTTGTCCTGTATTCCCTTTGTTGTGACCGGGGAGATGAATGACTCTCTTATGTGGCCGATTTGTATTTCTGACTTGGAGGAGGCGGTCTTCAGCTTGTGTAAGGGCAAAGCTCCAGGGCCTGATGGCTTCCCTATTGAATTCTTCTAGGAATTTTGGGATATTATCAATCAAGACCTTTTGGATGTGGTTCAGGAGTCCTATTCAAACAAATCTATGCTCCGAGCTTTGAATGCTACTTTCCTTGTCCTTATTTTGAAGAAGGAAGAGGCTAATCAGCTGGACTTATTTTGGCCCATTGCTCTATGTAATATGGTCTATAAAATCATTACTAAGATCCTAGCGGAGAGGCTCAAAGTTTGGCTTCCCATGGTTATCTCTAAGGAACAAGGGGGTTTTGTGGGTGGAAAACAAATTTTGTATGGGGTGGTTATTACTTCTGAAGCCATTCACTCTATGTGTACTTCTATAGAGCGCACTATGTTCACCAAGCTTGATATGGCTAAGGCTTATGACAGAGTCAATTGGGGTTTCTTGCAGAAAGTTCTTCTGGCTTTTGGCTTCAGTCAGGAATGGGTTAGCTGGGTTTGGAGCTGTGTTACTACTCCCTCCTTCTCGGTCCTTCTTAATGGTGAACCGTTTGAGTTATTTGGGGCCTCTAGGGGTCTTCACCAGGGAGATCCTCTTTCTCCTTATTTGTTTATCATTATGGCTGAGGGACTTGGCAGACTTATTGTAATATATAAAAATAGAGGTCACATTTGAAAATGTAGATGTTTGTGTGATGTGTGGGGAAGATAGGATGTTCCTTTCAACCTCAAATGCACAAATGAAAGATCCAAATTGATCAACCCAAAAAGGATCAATGCACAAATGAATCAATCATTTGGGAATGAGAGAAAAGAGGAAAGATCTTAAATTCCCATTTTATAAATGGATGTATATGATAGTTCTAGGAATTGAAATGGATGAGATGAAGTACAAACCTTACAAAATGGTAGATCAAAGATTGTTGTTTTTGAGATTTGTAGACTGTTTCTAGAGATGCTGACAGTTGATACTGAACCGGAATAGAGAGACAAAAAAAACCCAGAAATACTTTTCCATTTTGATGTCATCTTATGAAAAAGGTTGACCCTGTACCACTTTTGCCAACTCGATCTGCTCAACTCTGAAAGTGTCCCTGTTCACACAGTCCAAAATAAATCTGAAAAGGGTATCCAGATCTGGCCTCAAATTTATAGTCCCAAAACTATACTTGCAAGAAAAATGTTTGTTTTTTGGGGGAAAGGAGTTTGCCTTGTTCAAACCCCAATTTTGGAATTAACCTTATAATATAATTGAAATTGCAGAGATAAACAAAGTAAACACATAAATTCACCTTGCTTGTAATGTCCTTGTGGTGGATTCAAATCCATGGATCCACAGGTATGCTTCAAAACATGGAATGTAGAATGGAAGGATGTATTCAATCTCTTGCTTATAGATCTCCAACACCAAGTCTTGAATGGATTCTTGAACTTGGAAGAGGCTTGGAAGAAGGTGGATGGAGAGATCACCAAAAGGGCACTATGTAGCTTGAATCCTTCAATGGCCTCCAATGGATCTCCTTCATGAAAATGGTTGTTTTAATTCTTGAGAATGGATGGATGCTTTCTTGAAATCTTTCTCCTTAGCTTGCTTGAATTGCACTTGAAAATCCTTCTCAATTGTGTAATGATGCTTAGAGAAAATGAGAGGAGAAAGCTCCCTTTTAT
>MU226272.1:6784279-6808474 GCA_018584345.1 Thuja plicata | reverse complement strand
CATGCTGCAAAACAAAATGTTAGAACAAAAATGCATAATATAAAATGAGGGAGGCCGTGTATATGCCCCCTCCTTAATATGGAAAAGTACATACTATTTTGACATGTTAAGGAAAGAAAAGAGCAAGAATAAAGCCTTCTTCAACATCAAGACAATATCCATAGACAACACCCAGTCCAAGCCAAGAAGGTCATAGCTCCTATGAGGCCATGGAAGGGACGAATGCAAAGAGACATCATGCAAGAAGTGAAAAAGTAACCCTTGTGAGGGATAGCACATGATTCAGTTTCCAAGGTGAGAGATTTATCAACCATGGAAACCCAATGTCAAACAACGAAATAAGTTATAATCAAGGACATAGATCCTCAATGCAAACTAGAATTTTCATGTATGATTGGATATCACATAATAGATAAATACTGCTTAACCAAGGGAAAAGTGGATCCTAGAAAGACAGAAAAGAAGGAGATGGCATCCTTGCCCCCCAAGAAATATATAAAAATAAAAATGTAATATATAAAAATAGAGGTCACGTTTGAAAATGTAGATGTTTGTGTGATGTGTGGGGAAGATAAGATGTTCCTTTCAACCACAAATGCACAAATCAAAGATCCAAATTGATCAACCCAAAAAGGATCAATGCACAAATGAATCAATCATTTGGAAATGAGAGCAAAGAGGAAAGATCTTAAATTCCCATTTTAGAAAGGGATGTATATGATAGTTCTAGGAGTTGAAATGGATGAGATGAAGTACCAACCTTACAAAATGGTAGATCAAAGATTGTTGTTTTCTAAGATCTGTAGACTGTTTCTAGAGATGTTGATAGTTGATACCAAACTGGAACAAAGAGATGGACAAAACCCAGAAATATTTTTCTGTTCTGATGTCATCTTATGAAAAAGGTCGACCCTGTACCACTTTTGCCAACTCAATCTGCTCAACTCCGAAAGTGTCTCTGTTCGCATAATCTAAAAGAAATCTGAAAAGGGTATCCAAATCTGGCCTTAGATTTATAAAACCTGAACCTGTACCTACAAGAAAAATGTTTTTTTTGGGGGGGAAAGGGGTTTGCCTTGGTCAAACCCCGGTTTTGGAATTAACCTTATAATATAATTGAAATTGCAGAGATAAACAAAGTAAACACATAAATTCACCTTGCTTGTAATGTCCTTGTGGAAAATTCAAATTCATGGATCCACAAGTATGATTCAAAACATGGAATGTAGAATGGAAGGATGTCTTCAATCTCTTGCTTATAGATCTCCAACACCAAGTCTTGAATGTATTCTTGAACTTGGAAGAGGCTTGGAAGAAGGTGGATGGAGAGATCACCAAAAGGGCACTGTGTAGCTTGAATCCTTCAATGGCCTCCAATGGATCTCCTTCATGAAAATGGATGCTTGAATGCTTGAGAATGGATGGATGCTTTCTTGAAATCTTTCTCCTTAGCTTGCTTGAATTGCACTTGAAAATCCTTCTCAATTGCGTAATGATGCTTAGAGAAAATGAGAGGAGAAAGCTCCCTTTTATATGAAACTAGGGCACAATCTTATAAGGAGGCCTACATAGGATAATTAAATCACCATTTAAGCCTTTAACCCTAGGAGAGGACCTATATTAAATATAATTTAGGAATCAACCAATTCGGAACCTGAAACAACCGATCTGGAAGTGGGAAAAACGTTTGCAAAGACCGACATCCGGAAACTGAAAGTTCTTGGGATTTGGACCTTGGGACAGGGTCGAGGTCGACCCTGTCCTAGGTCAGGGCTGAGGTTGACCTTGTCCTAGGTTAGGGTCGAGGTTGAACCTGTCCTAGGTTAGGGTCGAGGTTGACCTTGTCCTAGGAGGTCGACCCTGTCCCTAAATCCCAGAAACACAGGTCTGTATCCCAGAATGCAGAAATTAGGTCAAAAAATGGTGGACAAAAAGGAAGAATAGGGGGGGAAGACATGTCAAGATCAGGAACCCAATCAAGGCACTTTTCATGACCCCAAACCACTTACTCAAAAGCCTAAACAAGTCTAAAATGGAAGTGCTTCCATTTTTTGACTATACACTTATCAATTCTCATGTATCCCAAAATCTGATTTAGGGTTGGCGATGGGGATATGGTCTACCCACTCTTTCCCACCTCATGTTTGTTGATGATACGACCCTTTCTGGGAGAGCTTAGATTCGGGAAGCTGAAGCCTTTCAGCTCACTTTGGATACTTATTTGGCTGCCTCAGGTCAAAAAATCAATGACCACAAGTCCTCTATTTTTTTCTTCAACACTCCTGAGCCTATTCAGTGACGGATTGCTAATATCTTGAGATTTCAAATTGAGTCTCTCCCTCTAACTTAATTGGGTGTCCCTATTGTGGTGGGAAGATAGCCCAGGCTTTTATGGTAGAGCTTGCTCGACAAGATTTGACAAAAATTCAATCATTGGACTCATAGGTGGCTCTCTACTGCTGGCAGGGTGACTCTCTTGCAATCTGTGATTCATGCCCTTCCTATATAAAAAAGCATGGTTCAGGCTACCCCGACGTATTTTCTTAAGGAATTTGATGCTCTTTCTCGCCAATTTCTTTGGAGTGGCAATTTGCAAAATTCTAAATGGAGCCTCATCAATTGGGATACTGTCTGTAGGCCAAAAAAGGAAGGAGGCCTCGTCCTTCGTTCTGCTATCTTGTGCAGTCAAGCTATTGCTGCCAAGCTCTATTGGCGTTGGTGCTCTAGTCAGTCTCAGCTTTGGGCCCATATCCTATCACACAAGTATTTACCTGGCGTTGAACCTTCAGATGTTTCCAGGTTTCCTCTTGAGGGAAGAGGCTCTATGGTGTGGAATACACTCAAGATTGGTGCTCACATGGTGAAGAGAAGTCTTTTTTGGATCTGTAACAAAGGCAGTAAGGCTCTATTTTGGAGTGATTCCTAGAATGGGCATCCTCCTCTCTTGTCCTCTCATCCACACTTACAACCTCTTTGTGATTTTTTCCTTTCTGCTGGATGGAATAAGGTGGCTAATTATAATGAGGCTCATAACCTGGGCCTTGCTGTTGGTTACAGATGGAAGAATTCTTCTGATTGGCCACCGGGTGGTTCTCTGGGGGATCGGTTGGAGCTTTCTCAGATCTTGGCTTCTAGGGAGTGTAGCTCTCTACAAGAACCTGATGTTTTGGCATGGGGAGGTGCTTCTTCTAGCAAGTATTCTATTTCTTCAGGGTACCTTGCGCTGACTAAGAAACTCTTTGGCGAGGTAGAGGTTTCTTGGTGGAAGAAAGCTTGGAATAGCTTTTCTTGGCCTAAGTGTAACTTTTTCCTCTAGATTCTAGTTTACAATCGTTGTCTTACTTGGGAGAATCTTTGCAAGAGAGGCTTCCAGGGGCCCTCCATCTATGTCTTATGCCACAATAGTGAAGAGATTGTTTCCCACCTTTTTTTCCAGTGCTCCTTTGTCAAGCAAATTTGGCACTTCTGGTGGAGTGTGTGGGGATGCTCGTGGTGGCATGTTTCTTCCTTGTCTAAGTTCTGGGACCATCTGGGCCATCCCCCTTCCAAGACCTCTTTTCTTCAGGTTGCTTGGACTATTGGCCCTTCCTTTATTTTATGGCATGTTTGGCTTGAGAGAAATAGGAGGATCTTTCATGAGGTGCAGCTGGGGATCAAACACCTATGGGGGAAAATTGTTCATTCTCTTCATGAAACACTCCTGGAAAAATGTGACTTTTGTGGAGGTTTGGACCTTGGAGATGCTGGAATTTACTCACACCTTTCCTTTCCTCTTTAGGGCGGTGCCCCCTCTCTACCCCATAGATGCGCTGGGAATAGAGCCAGACAGCGCTCTCAGCATGTTAATCATGAGGGGCATTGGACTCCTCCCTAGTCTGGAGTTCTTAAAATCAACACTGATGGCTCTTCTCAGGGAAATCCTGGATTGGCTGGCATTGGGGGAGTTGGGCATGATAGCTCTGGTGATGTTCAGTTTCTGTTCTCTATCTACAAGGGTTACCATACAAATAACCTCATGGAAGCCCTTGCTATCTTGGTTGCAGTGGAACAGTGTTGTCAACGTGGCTGGAGAAGAATTACCTGTGAGACAGAATCGCAGGTGGTAGTGAATTTATTGAATAGATGGAACCTTGTAGATGTGGATTGGCATTTGGCTCCGGTTATTCAACAGGTCACTCAGTTATGCAATTCTTTGGAATCTGTCTTTTATGCATATCCGTCGGGAGTGGAACGGTGTGGTTGATTGCTTGGCTAAATGGGCTTCCAAGCACGCGCTGGATTGGAATATTGTTGATCATAGGCTACTTCCCCCTGATTTATCTCATAAGCTAGCTCAACTTGTTGACCAGGATAAAGATCTTTAGTGCTCTTTGGTATTCAATAAAATTTTTACCCCTCTTTTAGTTCTACTCACTACATGACTAGAGATAAGGAAAAGTTTGAAACTTTTGAATATTATAATGGTGGATCAGTTAGGATGGGTCATGACTAACCTTGTCCAGTTGAAGGAAAAGGAACAATCATGTTGAATAATCTGATCAGATGTGAAAATTCATATTGGGTGAAAAGACTTAACTATAATCTATTGAGTGTTTCACAACTGAATAACATAGGACACTGAGTTGCATTTGAGAACAAAAAGGCAAAGATTTATAATGAAACAGGACGTTTGATCGGTATTGGTGAAAAAACAAAAGGTAACCTATTCTATGTTGATAATATTGAGACCACTTGTTTATTGGCTAGAAATGAAGAAACTTGGTTGTGGTATAAAAGGTTATGTCATGTTAATTTTGACAACATGGTTAGAATAAGCAAGAAAATAAAAGTAAGAGGCTTACCGAGCATGTCAAAGCTCATCATGTCATGTGTAAGAATTGTCAAAAAGGTAAAATGACAGTCTAGTTTCAAGAGGAAAAATTACACATCTAATGCTATTCTAGAGTTAGTCCATACTGACTTATGTGGACCAATGAGAACAAAGAGCTATTATGGTGATAGATACTTCATTCTATTTATTGATGATTACTCTAGAATGATGACTGTTATATTTTTAAAAGAGAATTCTGAAGCATTCAAGATTTTCAAATGGTATAAATCTATAGTTGAAAAAAAAAGTGGAAAGGAACTAAAATGTCTAAGATCAGATAGAGGAGAATTTTTTTCTGATGAATTCACTAACTTTTGTAATGAGCATGGAATTACAAGATAGGTTTATGCACCGAGAACACCACAGAAAAATGGGATTGTTGAAAGAAGAAATAGATCAATTGTTGATTGTGCCAGAACATTGATGATTGAAAAAGGCATCACACAAACATTCTAGAGAGAAGCTATAAGTACTGTTGTCTATACATTAAATAGAGTTCAATTAAAGAAAGACACCAATAAGACACCTTATGAGCTATGGTATGGATACACACCTAATTTAAGTTACTTTAGAATTTTTGGAAGTCAATATTATATATTGAAAGATGATAGAAATGGAAATATTGACTCCAAAAGTGATGAAGGAATATTTCTAGGATATTCTACCAAAAGCAAAGCTTATAAATGTCTTAACAAATCCTCTAACAAAATCATTGAAAGTGCAAATGTTAAAGTGGATGAATTTGCTGAGAAAAATGATGAGGAAAGCAGAAAGGAACCAGAATATTACAACAGATTTGTCTACAATGAAGAACTTGACACTTTTCCCGAGCAATAGTGTATCGCTACCGAGCGACATAATATGCAACCGAGCAACAAGCTGCACACACCAAAAATCAGGAAAATGCTCACAATGATGAATCAGGTGATGATGAAGATCAAAATGAAGGTCAAGATGATGATCAAAATGATGAACAAAGATCTGAACTGGTACTTTCCAAGTATGTCAGAAGAAACCATCCACAAAACCAAATCATAGGAGACAAAAGAGCTAGAATGAGAACAAGAAGTAAGTCACTGAACACTAGATGTTTGATTTGCGATTTTGAACCTAAATCTGTTAATACTACACTTGAGCATCAAGAATGGGTTATTTCTATGAATGAAGAGATTGAACAGATTAAGAAGAACAAAACATGGACATTAGTACCTAGACCGAGTGACAAAAATGTCATTTCTACCAAAGTCACAAACAAACTGAATGAGAATGAAGAAGTCACAAGGAACAAAGAAAGACTGGTATGCAAAGGGTATGCACAAGAAGAAGGTATTTACTATGGAGAAACCTTTGCACTCATTGCGAGAATAGGAGTAAGAATTCTACTTTCTTATGTTGCTTTCAAAGGATTCAAAGTATACCAAATGGATGTCAAATCTGTATTTTTGAATGGAATACTAGAAGAAGAGGTATACATTGAACAACCTGAAGGGTTTGTTGATCCTAACAAGAGGAACATGGTTTGTAGACTAAAAAAATCCTTGTATGGATTGAAATAAGCACCAATAGAATTTTATGAAATACTTCACTCTCATCTCATTAGTATTGGATTTGTTAGAACAAGTGATAATAGTAATCTATATTTGAGAGGAGATACTGACGATAAGATTCTGATTACTAAGATATTTGTTGATGATATCATAATTGGAGGTAATGATATGTTATGCAAATAATTTGCTGATGAAATGAGAAAATAATTTGAGATGTCAATGTTTGGAGAGATAAAATTCTTTCTTGGTCTACAGATTATTCAACAGGATGAAGGCATCTACATCACACAATCAAAATGCATCTAAGAAGTTCTGAAGATATTCAAAATGGAGGACTCCAAACTAGTTGGAACACCTATGGAAACCAGATGCAAATTGAAAAAGGAAGACAAGACAACTGAGGTAAATCAGACCTTATATAGATCTATGATTGGAAAACTAATGTATGTTGTACATACTAGACCAGATATAGCACATGCAGTTGGTATAGTTGCAAGATTGTCTTCTAATCCCAAGGAATCACACATGACTGCTATTAAAAGAATTTTGAGATGTCTAAAGAATACTGAAGACTATGGTTTGTGGTATAATAAAGAAGGAAAATTTGAGCTACAAGTCTTTACAGATGTTGATTGGGCTGGAAACATAGATGATACAAAGAGCACAACACGAGGAGCATTATTTATGGGTGATAGACTTGTCACATGGATAAGAAAAAATCAAGGATGAATATCACAATCAACTGCAGAAGAAGAATATGTGGTTGATGCTGCAAATTACTCTAACATTACATGGATCAAGCAATTACTGAAAGGTATGAATATGGAAATTCTTGAGCCAGTAATTATCTATTGTGATAATACAAGTGCTATAAACATTTCAAAGAACCCTGTTATGCATGCTAAGATAAAGCACATTGCTATTAAGTATCATTACTTGAGGGAACAAGTACAAGAGAAGGAAGTGATACTAGAATATGTACAATCCAAAGAACAATTAACAGACATATTCACAAATCCATTGCCAAAAGATACATTTGAGTACCTGAGGAAGAGACTAGGGGTCTGACCCTTGTCTACTAGTCACTAGGCTTACTAGAAGGCTGCATCAGCCTACACATTATCAGGAAAACCAATCATGTTGATGCAAGCAAAGATATGAACTACAATGATATATCAGTACACAAAAAGGTACTTATCTACACCGAACACCAGAGAAATTTTTGGCTACCATAGAGTTGTATTGCTAATGGATAGAATGGAGAGGAATATATTCATTGTATATATTTATGTGGAAATATCTATCATAATCATCCAAAGGGAGAGAAGAGAAATATCCATCAGGGAGAGGAACAATCAAAGGGAGAGCAAAGATCAGAGAAATAAGGTTCTACAAAGGGAGAGAAAGATTCAAAGAAACAAACATCCATCCAAGAGAAAGAATTGGAGAAAAGTTAACACTGCATATCTATCTAGAAAAGGGAGAAGAGATTCTACAATAAAGGGAGAGACAAAAATCAGAAGACAAAATTGCTACACCTATCCATTAAATGGAATGAAAAAAGGACTCTGCAAGAATCAAATCTAAGCTACAAGAGATTACCGAGAGTCAGATATTTGAATTGGTTATAGAACAATAAGTTTGGTATGATATGGCATGTTTTGCATTACATATTTCATATTGTGTTAGTATGTTTCCATCAATGCCAAAGGGAGAGATTGATGAACTATAATTGATTGAATGTTTGAAGAGGTTAAGCTGATGATCACCGAGCTGCAAAAAGTAAATGCAAGACATTAAATCAATTAATGTATTGTATTGTCATTGATGTCAACTTGATATAATATGATTGGTCATATACATATTGTCATAGACTTCAAGAAACCAAAGAAATAAATTTTATGTTATCTGTAAACATAAAAATCTAGTGTACACCGAGTGACAGTAAACACCGACGGACAGTGCACATCGACGGATAGAGAACCCTGAGAAGTCACAGTCTATACCGAGCACCGCAACACTGAGCATAACTGAAGTGAACCCCAAGCAGTTCACAATGTTGACCGAAGGACAGTGTTGATGCCCGAGGACAACTAAAGTCAATGACCGAGCAAACTAAGAGTTGATCACTAATCATAATTGGAGTTAGGAAATGAAAAAACACTTAGTTGGCAGGAGCTATAATTAGAGTTAACTGATTGATTGATTTATTTTTATCAACCAGTTGAACTAAGGATAAGAAGAAGAGTTTTATTCACAGTTGTTAAGGAGAAATATATTGAATAAAGCTAGGCTTTAAAGATTAAAGCAATGCATGGTGAGATTTGTAGATCAAGAAAGAATCTACATCAAGAACAAGAAAGACAAGGACAATGAATGATGAAATCATGTTTATATAAAGAGACAAATAATTCATTATGAAGAAGAGGAATGTTGAATATAATACTGGTGAAGATAGAATTCTTCATGCAAATCTGATCATACAGATTGAAGAACAGAGCCAAGAATTCTGCAGACACTGAGCAACAGAGAAGCAAGAGCATTCACCAAGTAGAAAAGAACAAAGAAGGGGAGAAAAGGAATTGAAGAGAGTATATTGATCAGAAGAGGTATTATGGACTTAAAATAGATCTAAAAATCTACAAGTTTAAGTTGTATTAATGAACAGATCATTTACTGTTTCAGTTTAACCATTGATTCAGAAAATCTCTTAACTGAGTGGGATTTAACAGTCCTTAATGTATTGAGATACTCAAGAGTATCAAAAGGTTTTTCTTGTTGACAACATAGTGAATGCCTAAAGTCAAAAGACTAACCAATAGTTTTAAATCCTCTAACAAGGTCGCACTTAAGAGTGTGTTTGTAACCTTTAACAGGGTTGGCTCTTCACTGAGCTCACTTCAGAAGAGTGAAAATTTTGGGTTACCGGTCCCAAGTGGTTTTTCCCTTAACAGGGTTTCCATGTTAAAATCCACGTGTCAAATGTGTATATGGTTCATTTCTTTGATGTTTTTCTTTACACATTACTAAAATAGGATTGGTTGGTAAACACTAAGTTTATTTACTGCTATTCGGTAAAGACTAGAAAAAGGATAAAAAGTATATTCATCGAGCAGTATATATTTGATAAAATTACATAAGGCATACATCTTGTAGGACTGAATGATAACTGAAGGTATTATATTTTGGTTATAAGTTTTTGTTGGATTATTGGAATAATTTTTGAGGCCACTGATTCAACCCTCTCCCCCCCCCCCCTCTCAGTTATTCTAACAACATATATGAAAATCTTTTGGTAGGTGTCATTCAATTTAAACACCATTTGAAACTAGATGAAACTGTTAGTAAACAATAAGTTTTTATGTTGGGAGGATAAAATATGCAAATTAAGAGAATCATCTTGATCTTCAAGATCTCGATTATCATCTTCCCATTGATGTTATTCTTGTTCCTTTTTTTTCATGATCATGTTTTGGACATTCTTCATGTCTTTGTTATTCCAGGTCTTGCTACTTCTTCACGTCTTTTTTGTTTTCATAAAAAATAGTTAAAACCTTTTCTGGAAGCTCATTTGGTTGTTTTGTTTCTTTGATGGTGGAAACCCACTTCCAACATTTTAGCATTGATGCTTGTTTAATTGTTTGATGTTAGGTTCTTTTGGAATCTATGAAGCATTCTTGTAGCTTTTACAAAGTGTTCATTTTGATTAGAAATGCATAGATCTGGGTTGGTCTCTGTAAATTAGGTTTGATATTCCGCGCAAAAGAGAAACAACAGGCTTAGACAGAGGGAGAAGAGAAATTTGATAAGAAATCTGAGTTGGGTTGCAGTAGAGAGAAGGCAGTCCACCTCATTCCTTTGCTAATGTTAGCATGCCTTTTGGTTCTTTACATTTTCTCCTACACTCCAGATGAAGGTGGGTTGTTTTTGTGAATTATATTTTTCACTTTTTCCATTAACACCTTTTGAATATTGTCGTGTGTAGCATACTGGTAATCACAATGTTTTTTGTCATTCATTTATACTGTACACTTCAAAGACTAACCTACTGGTTTAGCCAAGCTCTCAGTTAAACACATGCAGGGAGTACGTTGGCATATGTTGTGGAGTCTAGCTTTACATCCACCAATTGCATTTGATTGTAAGTTTCTAGATCCTTTTCAACAATTCCAATTTGTGCATATCCCATGATCAAGGCCTGCCATGAAACCATATTTCTTTCAGGCATTTTGACAAATAGTTCACACGCTTTCTATACGCTTCCACATTTTGCATGCATGTCTATCAGAGCAGTTGCAACTACAACATTCGATGGATTCCCATGCCTTGTTCTCATTTTATAGTCTCTATGCATTATTTTCTCCTCCTAGCGGCCTCTTCTTTTAAATAATATGTCAAACAATTTGGATGAGAATAATGTTGAAGAACTTGAAGCATAAATTAGTAGTAACTTGAAGATATATGTGACAAAAACTCATATATAGCCTTGACCAAAATCCAACTTTAAATAACATATAGACAACATGTGTCATTACATTAGAGAGCTAATGATCAATAATACACTGACAATAGGTATCATTTCATTAGAATCTAATTATCAGTAATGAATTTTTTTTGGATCATTAGACAACATTTTAAATCAGAATACTTTTTGCATTTTCTCCAATTTAATAGTTTCACATAGCCAAATTAAATGTGACGAATTACATGCACCAGACATAAAAACTACACATAATTTTTTCAGTAATGGAGAAATTTATCTTGACTTACAAAGAGAATAATTGAATGTGACATTATTTTTGTTTCCCTTTGAAGGGTAGATTGAGGCATTCACATGTCATCTATGCAATGTAACATGAACAATGCAACAAAAGATAAGTCGAGCTAATATGTTTTCTGTCTAAGTGATTACCTGAGTTGAAATTGAAACACAACTTTTGATTACTAAGGTAGTACATCAATTTTGATTCATGATAACACTTTTTTAGGTAGGTAGGGATCATTGGTTTGAAATTTGGTTTGGAATACAAAATTAATGAGAGAATTTTTTTATTTGGTGAAATGAATTTTTTAGATTGCACATCTTTATCTAGTCTATTGTTATTTTTATATGCGGCATAGTCGATACTCTTAATTTTTGTTTCAAGCTCTAATAACTTATTAAGATAAACCTTTTTTTATTTTTAATGTTACTAACTGCAGGCAGCGATACAGCCTCCTACATTTTTCTTCTTTGTTAATGATGCAAAGTGTTTTCCAAATCTATACAGACGTTATATGGAGAAACAACTGCGATCAAATGTGGTTTTCCCAAGGAAACCAATTCATTTGTTGTGGCGCAACAAAAAGAAGGCACAGAAAAAAAGTGAGGGAGAAAGAAAGAGAAACTAAAACAGCGACATAGATGGTATGTTCTAGTCAATCTTCAAATTTGGATATTCTAAATTTTGGTCTATACATGGAGTTGGGCATAGGTCTTAGGACTGCATAGTTATCTTCTCAGTTGTCATTTGCAAAGCTGAAGAAAGAAGAGGACTATGATATAATGTCATAAGTATTGCTTCTGTTTGGTCTTTCTATCCTTATCAGTTTATAATTTTATACAATACAATAAATTGGAGAATTCTACCTGTTTATGTCGCTGTACAACACCTCACATTATTGTTTTTGTATTATAAATGTTATTTTCTTTGCATAGAAAAGATACTTATTCATTATATTTGTGACTTGGGGGCATCTATTGCTCACAAAACATCCTCATCCATTCTTGTTGAATTTTGATTATATTTGAAATAGAAAATTGCAACCTTCTTATCAAAATATTAAAACGTGAAACATTTTTTAATCTGTTTCATTTTCAGTATTTCTCCATAATTCTACTTCCAAACATCCAAGGAGTCTTAGATCTATATTTTTGGGAAACCATTGGTATAATGATGTAATCGTAATCTAGTTGCATCCTTAAAGGTTTTGATTATCCAAGACAATTGTTTCAAATCAGATTTCGAATAAGGTTGAATCACCTTATACCAAAGAGATTCTATGGTGCTTATTTGCATTTCGATGACTTTGTTTTGCTTTGTTTATTTTGGAATTTTTATGACATAAATTTGAGGAAAAATGAAAGAATATAGGGAATTTGACATTGACATAACCATACTAGCTATATGTCTCCAAAACACAAACTATATTCAAAAGATGACTGCAACAAAAAACCAAAACACATTGCTAAGGTTATTGAAAACTAGTTTTAGCAAGCAAAGAAATGGTCAAAAGAATTGAAGCTAGAGGGATTTTATGTTCCTAATAATTTCTTACATAGATTCTCCCACAAGCTTTCTAGCAATTTCCAGCATTGTTGCTTTAGCCACAACAAATGAAGCTAGAGGGATCTTGTGTACTTATGAAACTCCTTGCATAGACACTCCCACAAACTTTGTAGAAATGGCTATGCTTTTTTGCTTCGGTCACAACAAATGAAAGAAGAAGACATTTGTGTTCCTAGTAAACTCCCTAGGTAGATGCTTCCACAAATTCTATACCAATGGACATGACTGGTATTTCTAGATGTTTCTAGTCAAGCACATAGGATCACCACCACCAAAGTCCAAACTTTATGTAATACACATGAAAATATTCCATACCATAGCTTTTGAAAATATTTTGAGGAATAAGTTGGAAAACAAAATATTAAGGTTTTCTTCAAAAAATGCTATTTTATTACGAAAAAATCAGGTTATGGTTATGGTTTTTAAAAAACATCATGTATTAAAAAAAGGGAATAAACTAGCAATTAATTGGCAAACATGATTTTCAGCAATAAAATCACAAGGACTCTAGAAAAAAGAAAGAAAATAACATCCCTAAATTGTGGCAGGCGATTTTATGATTAGATTGTACTATTGGAAAAAAGATTTTGATTTTGATTTTCATACATTTCAATGTTACATTCTCTAGATCTCTGCCTTTTACGAATTGTTTTGTTGCATTAATGTGTTGTATAGGGATGTGATCTGGATCCTAAAATCGGGGTCTCTGCCCCACTTTATATTTCCAAGTTTTTTAGAAAGGTGGTCGATCCCTAAAACATCTCATGATGTTTGGACATCCTAGGGATTGCTGGTGATATTTGAGATGTCTCAATTTTCCCGGGGCATCCAGGCATCCCTGATGGTAAAGAGCTTATTTGCATGTTTGAAAAAAAAAAATTTGATTTATGAAAAGAATCACTTATTGAATGTATCACTTTGATTTAGTTGCAGATGCCCATTTAACTACGAGTCTAGGTAGCTGTCATTTAGCACCAATGGATGAGATTTTTTTACTGTATCTTTTGATACATTGTGCCACTCTAGCCCTTTATTCTGTTAATATTTAAGTTCGGTTATCGGGGATTGTAGATACTCATTGGTTGTGTATCACTTGAATATTGAATTTGTGCATTTGATTTGTTGATATTTTTTTGAATGTGTCAATGATATTATTTTATAGTTTTTGATTAAGGTAAAATCAGGTTTTGAAAGGACTCCGAAACCTTGTACAAAAGAGAGCTAAAGATAAGCAAGAACAACCCTTACAAACATGGAAAGCCTGCAACAAACAAAAGAGCAGGACCAAAGCAACCAACCCAAACCCAAAAAATGAAAGACTGTCAAAAAAGCATAGCTACCAGCACAACTTCCAGTAATACAACAACAAACCTTCTAGCAGAGAAACCAGCTTAAAGCATTTTTGCATAGGCTTCCTCAACCTCTTTCTACATATTTTCCATTAATACAATGGAGTCCTTCAGCTCTTTCATCTCTTTAGGGATCTCTGGAACTTTCCTTTTTATGCTTCTACGGGTTCTAGTACTCGGGCCCGAGCTCTCAGCAGCATCATCAATTGTTATTGTTGTTCTTTCCAGCAGGCTCATCTCCAAGTAAGCATACAATGCTTTGAGATTTTGGACAGAAATATTCAGCCCTTCATTAATTTTCTTGAGAATTATACTAATCATGTTTCCATTATGACTGATTTGGGCTTTTATTTCCTTCAGCTTATCTTCAACAAGAGTATTAACCTTAGCAATTAGCTCATCCTCTGTGGTATTATTTTTTACCTTAATCAATGCCTCTTTCTCCATTTCTGCCACCTTAGAACTGATAGGTTCCATAGCATCTTGCATATCCTTAAGGTGATGTTTCATAGTATTCATTTCCTCCCTAATCCACTTCTCCAAACTAGTCCCGTGGTCCTCCTTGCTCATTGGGATTCTCTCATCCACCTCAAACAATACCATTTTAATTTCAGAGTTTAATTTCTGCTTTTTCTTCTTCCTATTATCATTCTTTAGGGTCAGATTCTCCTTAGGTTTAACCTTAGTCTCCTCCGCATCTTTTTCCTTGTTCTCCTCTTCCTCTTTTTATTTTTCTTGGTGATCTCCATCCATCTCCCTATTCTCTACTTCCTCATTCTGACTGAGATTTCCCTCCACCATTCTTTCATCCTCAGCATTGTTAAAGTACTCTTTCTCTTCAACCCGGTCGACCTTAAGTTTACCAGAGTCATCCTCATTAGTCTCAGGCTCAACCTCATTGTCCTCTTCCTGGGTCTTTTCCTCTTCAGTATTCAAGGGATTAGGGATAACCTCCTTCTCTTCCATGACATTCAACTTTCCCTTAGTCTTTCTATTTATCCTCTTCTTAGGTTTCTCCTTCTTCATTTCCAGCTTTAACTTCCTGAAGTTCCCTTTGACCCTTTTAGGGATAGGATCCAGGATTTGATTTTTGACATACTCAGAGATCAACAAAATAAAACCTTCATGGAGCATAGGGTTAGAAGCCTTTTTCTTGTGTTCCAGAATACTGTTATTCAAAGAGCTCAGCAGATAGTAGGGGAAAGACACAAGCTTCTTATACCTAAAGTGATTTGTGAAAACAAAATGCAGATTGTAATTTTTTGAATACCGACCATCCAAAGTGAAATATTCTATCATCACTGTAAGAATATCAGCCCAGTGGGTTTTTATCTTTTTAATATCTACATAATCTCCCGTACCTTTAGTCAGAAGGGCTTCCTCTTCTTCATTCTTCAAGAAGATTTTAAAGGCTTGAGATCCCATCCTTTTATCATCCCTGTAGAACTTCATTCCTTCAACTGAAAGCCCCATAATATCAGAGATGATATTCAAAGTAAGCTGGATAGATTTCCCCCACAGATTAACCTTCCCATTCCTCCATCCTTCCCTGAATTTCTTCATGATTTCCTTGTCTTCTCCATGCAACCGCTCCATATATTGAGTGACACCTCCCTTCTTAATTCTCTTCCAGACCTTTTTCTTCAATTTCCACTTCGAACAATCCATAGGCTCCTCCCTCTTAAGTCCACCTCCCATAGTTGCAAAATTTTGAATTAACAAAGTTCAATTTTGCGAGGACCTAACAAGATTTTGATTTCTTTGATTCAGAATACCATTTGTTACCCACAATCTGTGTGATAAGAAAAAATCAATCATACCCTCAACCCTCGACTGACAACTAACATCACATTTGAATTTAACTGTCATTATCATCATTAATTCTTGTATAGTCATAAAGTGGAAGCACTTCCATTGTAGATATGTTTAGCCTTCCGAGTAAGTGGTTTGGGGTCATGACAAGCGCCTTGAATGGGTTCCTGATCTTGACATGGCTTCCTCCCCATTCTATTCCTCTTTCCACTCCTGTTTGGCCTGATTTCTGCATTCTGGACTGCAGACTGGTGATTCTAGGCTTCAGGGTCAAGGTTGACATTTTAGGTCTATGTCGACCTTGACCCTAACCTAGGTCAGGGTCGACCTCGACCTTGACCTAGTTTTCAGATCCTGGGGTCTTGCAGTTTCAGAAGGTCGGCCTTTGCAAAAAGTATTTCCCGCTTCCGGGTCGGCTGTTTCGGGTTCCGAAGCGTTGATTCCTAAATTATATTTAATATAGGTCCTCTCCTAGGGGTAAAGGCTTTAATGGGAATTTAATCATCCTACGTAGGCCTCCTTGGAAGATTGTGCCCTAATTTCATATAAAAGGGAAGCTTTCTCTCTCATTTTCTCTAAGCAAGATTGAGAACCATCATCAAGCAAAAAGAAGTCTTCTAATCAAGCATCAAGCATGACTAATTGAGATCAAGCATTATCAAGTGAAGTTCAAGAAAGCAATCAAGCAAGATTTCAAGCAAGCATTCATTTATTCAAGTATTCATTTTCACGAAGGAGATCCATTGGAGGCCATTGAAGGATTGAAGCTACAAGGTGCCCTTTTGGTGATCTCCCCATCCACCTTCTTCCAAGCCTATTCCAAATTCAAGAACCCATTCAGGACTTGGTGTTGGAGATCTACAAGAAAGAGATTGAAGACATCCTACCTTTCTACATTTTACATTTGAAGCATACTTGTGGATTCAAGGATTTGAATCCTCCACAAGGAATTTTTCAAGCAAGGTGAATTTATGCATTTACTTTGTCCATTTATGCAATTTCAATTACATATATTTAAGGTTAACTCTAAAACCGGGGTTTGACCAAGGCAAACCCCTCCCCCACAACAAACACAACTTATTTTTCTTGCAGGTATAGGTACAGAACAGTGGATTTGAACCCAGATCTGGATACCCTTTTCGGCAAACTTTCAGGATCCGGGAACAAAGTCACTTTCGGATATGTGCAGGTCAGGGTCGACATTATTGGGTCAGGGTTGACATTTGTGGGTCAAGGTCGACCTTTTTCATAAGATGACATCAAAACGGAAGATGATTTCTGGGTTTTGTTCGTCTCTACGTTTCAGTTCAGTATCAACTATCAATTTTTCCAGAAACTCAATACAAACCTCAAAAAATAGCATTCTTTGATCTGCAATATTTCAAGGTTAGTGCATTTCTCCCATCTCTTCAATTAATGTTATACATCATTCCTATACATATAATTGACATAATTTAAGGTATCTCCTTTGTTATTCTCCATTCCAAATAGTTGATTCATTTGTGCATTAACCCTTCTTTGGGGTTGATCAACTTGGATCTCCCATTTGTGCATTTGAGGATAAAAAGGAACATCTTATCTTCTCCTTAATCACAATTGAAATACTTAATCAATATGATTCAATTAGGGTTAAGGAATTCAATACATTCTAGGCAACTTAAAGGGCAATTTACACATCAACACTTTACATTTCAAGATAATCAATCCACAATCAATCTATAAATCAAATCAAACCCCAACACACATATTTTATCTTACATTTTGGTAACCATCCATTTCATACGTTACAATTCTAATTTGAAGTGAGCCTTCATTATGATTTATCTTATCGTACTTGATAAGATTCAAAATCTCTAAATTTAGGTTCACTTCCCCATTCCAAGATATCATTTCCTCTCTATAAACTCCCACGTTAGCAAAGTTGTCCGCAACCTTATTTCCTTCCCAAAACACGTGGGATATAAAGCTTTCTTGGAAAAGAAGCATAATTGACTTTATTTTATCAATAATGTGAGCTATAGTCCAGGAGGCCTTAGTTTTACCTTTTATGCAGTTGATTATGTTTTGGGAATCTCCCTCTAGCCAGAATTTCAAAATTTCCTTCTCCTTTGCCAAAGTAACAACATGAAGAGCTTCCATAGCTTCTGCAACATGATTCATTTGAGTTCCAAAAGGGGCCGCTATTGCTCCCAGACAATTTCCAGCCCAATCTCTTATGCATCCTCCCCCACCAGCTCTTCCCGGATTCCCCTTAGTAGCTCCATCAAAGTTGCCTTTAGCCCAGCCAATTGGCGGAGCTGACCATCTAGTGTTTTCTCTCAGAGCATTATTCTTAACCTCATTACTTTTGGAGTTCCCACTTTTAGTATCTATTTTTTCTTGAATGTTCAAAAATTTGGAACTAATATAAGAAGAGGCATTGAAGTTCTCCACCAGAATTTTGCATATTTGGTTAGCCACAATAATATGGGAATAGATTTTCTCTCTAAAGACCATGTTATTCCTCTCCTTCCAGATCCTCCAAGTGAAGTGAGGAAGGAGTAATTTCCATATCTCCTTATAATATTTGCCCTTTAAGGGACAGAGCCATTGGTTGACCAACTCGTGGACACTATTGGGTTTAACCCAGTCCACATTGAAAAATTTAAACACTAAATCCCAAACTTTACTGGAGTAGGGGCAGTGGATCATCAGATGATTACTATTTTCAGCTTCAGAGAGACGGGGATAGCATCTATTTGGCATTATAAAACCTCTTTTACAGAGATTTTCCACCGTGAGGATTTTGTCCTGAACCAAAAGCCAGAAAAACATGTTAATTTTAGGAATAAGGTTAGGATTCCAAACCTAAGAACATAGAGGCTGAGAATCACAGGAGAGAAGAAGGGTAGAGGCTGAGGCAACTGAGAATTTCCCATTAGATTTTGGGCCCCAGATCAAAGAATCCAATTAGTTGTTAGGAAACCAAGTATTAAGTTGGGCATTGATTGGAGACAGATCACCATCAAAGGATCCAAGGTCCACCCATTTCTCGTTAATCCAATAATCAGACACCCTTTACCCCACAATATCTTGGCAGCCCAGAATCACAGACCTCCAGTCCTGGTTCTCACTGAGAGCTTTACCTTCCATCCATTTATCATTCCAAAAATTAGTCTTCTTTCCATTTCCCAGTTTCCATCTCACACCCTTTCTAATCACCTCTTTCCCTTTGCAGATACTATTCCAGATAAAGGAGCCTGTGACTTCCTGAGGATTATATAGCATTTCCTCAAGAGATTGAAGATGGTACTTTCTCTTAATTATAGAATTCCACTCCTTTTCTTCTTCAAATATTCTCCAGCACTATTTTGCCAGGAGAGCCTTGTTTGTGTTTTTGATGCTTCTTATTCCCAACCCTCCCCATTTTTTGGGTTTACAGACTACCTCCCAAGCAACGAGACTGAATTTAATTTTTTCCTCGACTCCTGACCATAAGAAGTGCCTTTGGATTTTTTCAATCATCTCAACAAACCTTTGAGGGATCCTGAAGAGACTTAGCGCATAAATTGGAAGATTTTGCAAGGAAGATTTGAGAAGTTGAACTTTCCCTGCAAGACTAAGGGTAGCTCCTTTCCAACCCGCCAATTTTTTATGAAATCTATCAATAATTTTATTCCAGAAGGAGTCATCTGGTTTTATAGTTATGAGTTAGGGAGTTTAATATTTTCCCAAGGAAGTTATAGTGTTGTCTTAATTTTTTATTGCTACTATAATAATAATAATAATAATAATAATAATAATAATAATAATAATAATAATAATAATGTTGTCATTGTCAGTGATATAAACTTACCTTGAGTCTATGAATCTGAATCATGATATCTTTATTGATGCTACTGTTGTCACTCCTGTCACATCTTACTTTTTTCACAAGTTAATGTGGTGAAAAATTATGGGCAGAGATCATAACTCACTATGATGCATATTGCAATTATTTTTTGGTCCAAAACTAATAAAAGCTACATATAGTTGTCTAGATTCAATATTTTTCTTGTTTATGAATTTTACTATACAAATATATGTAATTTTTTTAATATGCTGAGTTTTTTTCCTAGTTTTGAGCTTTTAAATTGTGGCTTGGCCTTGAATGATTAGCAATGTGAATGATTCGTAGTTTGAACCACAATTGCAAATTTGGCTGCATCACAACCTTGCCAAGCCTAGTGGAGTTATGGGCTATTTTAGCCTTAGTCGCGTTTGTTTAATGTTGTAAGAGATAACGAACATAATTGAACCATAAAAAATAAATTGAACATAATTGAACCAAAATTATGCGCATAAAAAATTATTTTAAAAAAATATTTTGTTGATATTTCGACGGTCTTTGGACTCTTAAATGACATAAGGGTTGTATGAGAGAAGAAATAATCATCGTATCATCATCAGTATTCTAATGCCTACATTATAGTTTTTCGACGATGATGGTGTCGCCTATATAGCATTGTCGTCATTTTTTGTCATTGTTCACGCCGTAAGTTGGTCATAAGTTCGACCAATGGCGGAATGGGTTCATCGTGAAGGTTGACTAGAATTATTGACCACGCAGTCCATTTCTTTCAATGAATACGTCGTCGGTATTACAACTACAATGTTGGTCATCAATCACTTCCATAAAAAAAGTTCAACATGCACATTGGTCGAATATTCTACGTTTGTGAGTCGCAAAATTGACGAACGCGCGTCAAAAATTGGGAAAATGTTTACTAGTTTGATTTGGAGCAGGGGAAGACCTATAGAAGTTCTTTTTTCTTTGGATAGGGGTGAAACCTTTATTATCTTAATTTTCCTTCTTGGATTCATCTTTGACCTTCTCTTTTCCTTTTTTATCTTTCTTAGGAGGCTTGTAACCTTCTCCTTTGTCAAAACCAAGTATGTCTTTGTCCTTTGAGGGTTTCTAAAAACTTGGCATTTCATCAAGTAGATCACTACCACCTTTAACTTCTTTTTCAACATTTCAATTTCATCCTCATGTTTAGTGTATTCAGTAGGCTCACTTTGTTCTTTAGCTTCTTTCAGTTCTTTATTCAACATGGAAACCTCTTCCTCAAGTTTATTGTATTCTTTGGATTTGTTTTGTAGCTTCATTCAAGATCATCAATTGTCAATTTTCCTTCTTCAATTTGATTCTTCAGATTTATAATATTTTCTTCATTTTTCTTGCACTTTCCTTGATAGACATCCAATTCATCAATTGCACGTTTCAGTTCACCTTCAAGATCCACATCTACCTATGTCCCATTCATTATTTCCATAGCATCCAAATCTTTCTCAAATTCAAATATGGTGTTCAATTCTTGGATCTTCCTTATTTAATAGACTGATTCTTTGGAAACCTTGCTTTAATACCAATTATTGAACACTTCTATATCCTAAGGTGGGGGGTGAATCAACCTATACTTAAAGTCCTAAATTTATTACTGATCATTTATTCATATTCAACTCATGTGAATAATTAAAAAACTAAAACATAAAGAGAAACACACACGATACCATAATTTTGCATGGAAAGCCTAAGATGGGAAAAACCACAGTGAGAATAACACTCGTTAGATGAAAAATTGATTACAAAAGTTTAGGTGAGAGGCCAAGGAGTTCATTTCTCCTGAATAGGAATTGTAGACTAAGGCACATTTCTCTATGACAAGATACGATGACTTGAAAACCTTTTAAGATCACTTCTTTAGGGAAAGATACAAAGATGATGATTATAATGATTTATATTTGAACTAAGTACAAATACAATCTTTTGCAGTGTTGATTATAGTTCACTATTCACATATTTGTCATTGATTTCAACTTTGATCAAATACATAGTCACTCTTTTTTCAAACCATTATATACTATATATTATTAGGCTCTCCTCGAGTACTTATCTCTAAAAGTTCTCCACCTATATATATCCATGACAACTCAAAAAAGGATCCATTAGTTGGCCTAATAGAATGTAGCGTGTAAACTATGAAGAATCAACATCAAGCATCATCTCCAATACATGCGAAGGGAAAATAAAACATATGAAGAATCACACCAAGTTGGCACACCCTCCAATGGTTCCAAAATTATCACCATAATTACCGCACACCACCGCAAGGATCAAAACATCTTCGTTTGGAAAAAAAGTAAGAAATTGTAAATGTATGTCAACCAAACAATTACAAAATGAAGTCTAGAGCCTTAAAACTATTGTGGATGATCAACATAGCATTACCTAATCACCATATGAACATATTAGTTGGATGGATAACGAAAACAAATAAGAGTGAAGGAATGCAGAGCATTCATGCAAGTAGATACAATATTTCTGACAAATTGATGCTTAGAATATTATAACTTTTGTTGTGGAGAAAATAAAAACATGAAAAATAATATGTACCACCTTCAAACACGTGCTAACAATATATCCCAATCACAAGATGAAATATATCAATATATCAAAATGCAGAGCAAAAAGGTAAAACGGGTCTAGTAGACTATTCACCATAATAATCAAAATTCTGTGTAGATAACCAAAAACATTGCCAAAAATTTTAGAACTGGTCTGAGAACACTGGATATACCTTAGAAATGCTTCTCCAACACTCTTTGTTTATCTATGATATCACATTTGTACATGTTGCTGATATTATACGACTTTGAAACACGTAGGACACTACAAGACACAACTCCCAAACACTATATCTATCTTCTGGGGACCAACTACAACAAGTTTGACATCAATGAAAACAAAATATTCATATGTGCAACATTAATCACATTAAATATCTTTCTTAACTCCAAAAAAAATAATGCTTCTCATTGGTCAATAAGGTGCTATACTTTCTTCCTTTTTTTTCAACGTCAAACTACATTTCTAAAAGTGTAGGATTTGTCTCAATGGACTTGCACACTAGAAAAGTGTTTCGATGAAGACTAAGAGAAAATCAAATTTGATTTGTGTATCAAACTAACCCATAATTAGATAATCTTAACACCATGGTTTTATGTGTTTGCACAACTCTAATGTGATTAATGAGGTCTTAAACAATGTTGTTAGTGTTTATATTGCTCTAAAACATCAATTCTAAGCATAAAAACATTGTCATACCCAACTATGAGAAGAAAGGTATGTGGAAATTCTTCCCTCACTAATCTAATGAGGAGATTTTTGGGACAAATGGGTTGTGAAACCTTGTTTCAAAAAACTAATTTTGTGTTTCCATAAATACTCTTCAAATACTTTTAATCTATACGGTAGAATTCTACTTGAAACTTTGTGCCAGTCTTCAAAATTCTAAGCACTTTTCAAAATTGAAAAAATGATAGAAAATATAAAACTAGCAAGGAACTATTTTTGGGTGATACACAAGTTCAATCATTGATATGATTTAGCATCAAATTTCCCACCATGAAGGGAGGTAGAGCATGAGATTTGAATCTTAATTGAATTTCCTCTACGAAACATTAGTTTGAATTGAGAATCATTTTTGAAATAAAAGAGGGGTGAAAATTTATTCAAACAGGAAGAAGAACAAAACACGTGCATTAAACAACCCTATCAAGATCCACTAAGTGATCCAACTAATGAGACAAGCCCAGCAATAATTGATCCCTATCCATTGATATTCCAATTATACATGTGATCATAAGCTCATTTGGCCAGACAATCTGCTACTCCATTCCACTCCCTAGGGATATGAGTGAAAGTAACAGAATCTAAAGAAACACACAAATTAAGAATCTAGTCAACAACCTGTTGGTAAACAGATTGTTCTTTTTGATTTAACTCTCAAATGCCCAAATCTATGAGAAACAATTCGATACCAACAGTTGGATAATCTATCACTAGATTAATAGATTTCCTCTGAATTGAAAGGTACAACTCCCTTATGAATGATATGCAATGAATTTGTTTATTTCCTAAACTAACTGGGTGCGTTCTTAACCTGAGAACGGAAGAGGAAAAACCAAGTTAATCCTAGGCAGGACTAACTCAGGCAGATTATAGATGTTAAGCCTAGCCAACTTCGAGAACTCACACATCCTATGACTCCCCGAGATTGGTAATGCAAGAATGATGTTAGTTATGCAAATGCAATGACATGATAATAAAATGAAGATTAAACATTTGAATCTTTGCAAAAGGAACAGATGAAAGTACTCTGATCTATCACCCATTCACCATTTGACTAAGAATGCAAGAAAGTGCCCAAAACTGACCATAACAATACTCCGATTGAAAGTAATCAGAAAAGTGATGCCTAAATGCT
>MU226272.1:6760895-6779132 GCA_018584345.1 Thuja plicata | reverse complement strand
CTCATATCTCTTGATCTCCCAAAATTTCCACAACTCATTACCCGTGATAATTTTTAATGACTGGGCATAATTATGGAAAATTGGAAAAGTGCTTCTCCAGCGGAAAATTGGAAAAGTGCTTCTCCGGTGGAAAATTGGAAAAGACCTTCTCCTAGGGAAAATTGGAAAAGAGCTTCTCCATTGCGGAAAATTGGAAAAGAGCTTCTCCATTGCGGAAAATTGAAAAAGAGCTTCTCCAGCGGAAAATTGGAAAAGAGCTTCTCCATTGCGGAAAATTGGAAAAGTGCTTCTCCGGCGGAAAATTGGAAAAGAGCTTCTCCATTGCGGAAAATTGGAAAAGAGTTTCTCCATTGCGGAAAATTGGAAAAGTGCTTCTCCATTGCGGAAAATTGGAAAAGTGCTTCTCCGGCGGAAAATTGGAAAAGAGCTTCTCCTAGCGGAAAATTGGAAAAGAGCTTCTCCGGCGGAAAATTGGAAAAGAGCTTCTCCTGGCGGAAAATGACCATCTCACTTCTCCATTGCGGAAAATTGGAAAAGTGCTTCTCCGGCGGAAAATTGGAAAAGAGCTTCTCCTGGCGGAAAATGACCATCTCACTTCTCCATTGCGGAAAGTTGAACTTTGACTTTGTCAATGTTGCCATATGAAGAACTTTATTTTGAGACTTTCTGAATGCCTGGAAATCATAATCACCAACCATTCTTCTGCTGAAAAGATCATTAATTGAAAGATCATAATCTTTGCCAGATTGGGTGCTACAACCTACCCAATCAATGAGGCCATGAAAACATCGCACCCAGCTTAGAAAAAAAAGGCAAATGAAGGGAAATCTGACAAAGATTACCTACCTATAACGACTTAGAACTAAACTCAAGACTGACTAGACTGACTTGATATGACCAATGTTGCCAAAAAAATGGGTGACTTAAAGTCAGGCAACACAACCAAAGCTAACTGCCAACTAACATCATTTTAAGAGAGCAATAATTTCAATAAAATTTAAGAGCTATTGGAGCTAGGAGTCATTCACTCAACTCCTTCCCCACACAATTTTGAATTGAAGAGGGCTCTTGTAGAATGTGCATAGACCATAGAACATTAATCAATATTAGCATAAAAATAAATATCTTCTTCAAATGATTGATGATTTGTTGGAAAAAATTTAACATGTTATATATTTCATTTTGTTATATCTCAAATCTAGGTATCATATATTCATATAAATGCAGACACTCAAAAGACTACTTTCAAAACAAAGCAAGATCTTTATGAATAATACTTCTTTTTCGACTATGTAAATGCACTAACTACTTTCATGAGTCTAATGAATAATGTGTTGATAGATTTCATCGATTCGTGTCTTATTGTGGCTAATTTTGTTAATGTAACATGGGGAGAACATCTCATTCGTATAAAATGAATATTACAAGTTCTAAGAGAAAAATAGTGGTTGGTATGCTTAGGTCATGTGGTCAAAGGGGAAGAGATGATAGTAGATTCCCTTAAGGTGGAAGCCATCACAAATTGGTCTACACCAAGTATTGCCACAAAAACTAGGATTTTTATATATGTCTAATACATGAGGAAATTTATTAATCTTCTCTTCTATGACCTTATCTCAACACAAAATTGTATCCATGGAGAGAAGTTTGTATTAAAGTATATGTCATGATGAAACATAAAATTATTCATCCTCCTATACTTGATTTACTTAATGTGTAGCACCCACTGAGGTAAAAATTGATGTAAGTGAATATGGTTTCGGTGTCATTTTGCTACAGAGGGTAAGCTTTTTTGTTATCATTCATTTTTTTTTACTATCGGTGTTAGTGGATGTCCCATATATGATATAAAATCACATGCACTGTAAAAGCTATTAAGAAACAAAAACACTATTTATCTGGCAAAGAAACTATTGTATATGTGACCACCAACCTCTACAATACATGCAAGCCCAAAGTAAGTTACAACATACAACATTATAAATGGATGGGATTTCGTGCAAAAATTTCAATTGGTTCATAGACAAGAAAGGAATCACAATGGTGGATATGATAACTAAGAAACAAACTCAAAACCAATTTTAGTCATAGTCATGGTGACCCAACTAGAGCTTTACAAAAAAGGCTCACAAGGAGAAATATTCCCAAGATGGGGATTTTGGGAAGAATTTTAAAGAGTTGCAATCTCAAGGAGTTGCCAAAAGCAAAGAGGACTTCTATCTCAAAGAGGATCTCTTCTATAGGTTGGGGAACTATGTATTCCAAGGGAACAAAGGCTCCTACTTGAGGGAGGATATACCTCTAGAGTGACAAGTTATTTTAGAGTTGGTAAAGCAACGACCCGTTTCCAAAGTTCAAAAAAATTAGTTAGAGGCTACAAATTATGTCATACTAGTGAACCCATAATATGAAAGGAAGGATTGTATATGCCTCTTTATGTACCTTCAAGGGAACAAAAAAAAATTATATGGATTTTGTAGTGCTACCTATGAGTCTACATTGACATGCCTATTTGTCGAAGTAGATAGATTTAGCAAAATCTAAATACTAATTGTACGAAAGAAGATTATTAAAAGAAACAAAGAAGTTAGAATGTTATTTGTTGATATATAGGTACACTATGGGCTTCCTAAGTTCATTGTTTCAAATGAACACGAGGTATTTTGACAGATTTTTGTTCACTTTGTGAAATTTTATGGATACAAGGATTAAGATATTTCTATCTACAATCAAGTGGTCAATAGAACTTTGGTGCAACTCATAAGGGATTATAACAAGAAGTTTCCTAAGACTCAAGATAAGTCTCTATGCCACATTTGACACTTCTACAATAAGGAAATCCATTCTCTAGCAACTTGTTTTCCTTATTAAGAATGTCAAGGGCATTTACCCCCAAGATCACTTGATGTTGCATTCGAATAATAAAGATAACAAGGACAAGATTCAAAGATGACCAAGGCATCAAATTTTGATAAGTAAAGCAATCAGAAATACCTCAACATAATGTAACATCTTGAAAGGACAAATATGACCAACATAAGAGGGAGCATGAACTCAAGGTGAAAATAAGGTATATTTTTCACTAGACAAGGAAAGGTTATAGGGTTAAGCAAGATCAAACCTCTTAGACATTATCCATTTTCCATCTTTGTTACAACTAGTTGAAATACTTTGAATAGATATTTGATGATAAATATTTTCGCTACCATTTTAATATTTTCTGTTAACAATTTTTTGAAAAATCTTTGGCCAATGAGCAACCAATAGGGGAAAAATTTAAGACATTCTCTAATGCTTCATTTTAAACATGTTATTCTTTGTTCTTTTTCCTAATCTATTGACTTGGGCAATTATGTATTTTGTAATAGTTTTTTTTAATTTGTTTTGGTTTAAAGGTGGCATATGTGGAGTAATCCACATGCCTTGTCTATCCTTCCACATTTTTCATACATGCTTGCAGGAATAGATGGCTCTAGCCTCCTCTTCAAACACGCTTTCTATATGATGGCAACCTTAGATAAGCAATCGATGCGAACTTACCTCACAAATCCAAGACAGAATAATGATGGAAAGTTTGAGAATGACAGGAACTTGAACAATGAAAACAGAGAAATTTCTCAGTCAACAACATTCCATATCAAACAAAGGATTACAAAAAATTGAATCTCAAATTAGAGAAACAAAGATTTAATGTTCATTGATTTGTATCAATGTTTAGATTACAAACGTTGTTGTTCTTCCTCTGTCAATCTAGTCTCATAGCTTCCTTCCCTCTGTTCTATTTCTTCAAATCCTTTTCCCAAAAATAAACCCCCCCTCCTCGTTAAGCTAAAAACCAGAGAACATTTAAATCATCCTGTCCAAGTGGCAATAGGGAATGTGAAACTCTTGAGCCCACGTGTTGATGAACTGACATTAAGAAAATGATAGCCAACGAACACAAAAACTAGCTTAGCAGACAAAACAAAGACACAACTACAATTGATTCTTGAGCAAGGCTATAAGCAGCTTGCAAAGTCTTCTTCATTATCCTATGTTCTTTGACATTACTGCAAGAGCTGGACGGATGGCAATTCACTGAACTATGGAACTGTTGATAGAAAGTTCAAAGGTTGTCCGAGTGGGCGACTACCAACATGACCAAAGAGAAGTCAGATGATCGGGTAGTTCAGGAACAAATGAACTTGTCAACTACGTTCAAAAGACTATCAAAAGGCTGAAGATGGACTAGGACTTGAGCATAATTATGAGAATAATTTTCAAACAAAGAGTGACACGTAAAAGTGGCGACATGGGACCAACAAAACCAACAAGAGACAAACCAAAACAAAACTTGGTTCAAAACAGAACTTGCTTAACAAAACAAAAAATAGAAGCAAAACATAGGTAAATAATAAACCAAAATCTAGTGGGGGTCGATGCCCTTCATCAGACTCCCCTGCACAAAAAGAAGTCATGAGCTCCTGCTCATGAGTTCAAGGACAAAATACCCCACCTTGGTGATTTTTGGTTTAATTAGACAATAAGCATCTTCTAAAGGATGATGTCTCCATTTCACAAGATATCTAAAGTATTCTTTCTTTCGGGTCTTCTTCAACAACTATATATCAAGCAGAGTAGTCTGGACCACTTGTGGATCCTGATGAATGTTTGAGTATGCCTTCGTTGTATCTTCGTCTTCAACACCCTTGTAAGGATATAGATTTGAAATGTTAAAAATAGGATAAATACCCATGTTTGAAGGAAGGGCAATCTCATATGCATTCACAAAAAACTTCTTGAGAATTCTGCAAGGACCAATCTTCTTCGTTTTCAGTTTATTGTATTTACCTATGAGAATTCTTTCTTTCCCCAAAATAAGATCCTCAACCTAAAAATGAACTTCTTTTTGTTTCTTATCAGCATACAATTTGTATTGCTTGTTGTTTTCTTCTAAGATCCTCTTAACCTCCTCTTGAAGATCATGAATGACTTTGGCAAAGTCTTCTCCATATGCACTTCTTCTCTCTATATCACCAAGATTTCTAATTTCAAATACACCCCTTGGATGCATTCCATACACAACATAAAATGGGGAGAATCATTATATGCAAACTCATCATGAGCTAAAGCCAGCTTCTAATTTCCAAGTGTGTTACCAATAAGACATCTCAACATATTTCCCAAATTCCTATTAACCACTTTGGTTTTGCCATCCATTTGGGGATGATAGGATGAATTGAAGCTAAGATGTGTAGCCAAATTCTTCCAAAGGGTTCTCCAAAAAATTGTACTCCTATTTGGAGAATCATTATATGCAAACTATACTGTTAATTATGGGTAGCTTGGACAGATGTTCGTCCTTACCCAGAAATAACAGCATTAGTTATCGGTAGTTTTGGACAGCTATTCGTCCTGACCTAGAATTAGAAAATGGTTGTTTTTGTCAAACAAGTATTGTTAGGATAAAAATAATTGTTATTTAATAGTGTCTCTTTTTAGGTGACACCTCATAGCCAAAATTAGTTTATTGATTGTTGAGTTGTTTTAATCTCAGTCGTTGGTTTGAATTAATCTCGGTCGTTGGTTTTCCAATGAGAGTAGTATATAAAGGGGTCATGGGTCATTTGGAAGCAACAAGTTTTGAGAAGAATTTGCAGTGATAGCAAATAGTCTTGTAGTGTTAGCAAGAGGCGCAGTGATAACGTTGGTATAGCAATGGAGGATATCAGCGGGAGATATTAGGAGTTTGTCAGAGTTCTGTCAGTAAGAGGCAAGGAATTCTTTTGTAACTCTTAGATTGTTGAAGATTAATATATTTTTCATATGTAGAACTGGTTTTCCCTTAGGGGTTTTTCCAGGGACGATTGTCCAAAAATATTGTGTCCTTGTGTTGCTTATTTCTTTCCGTATTTTAGTGAAGTTGCAGTTGTGTTATTTTTTGATATTCAGCTATAAATTTATTTTCAGCAGTTAAATAATCTTTATGAGATAGGAGATTAATAATCAGTGACTGCAATAGGAATTTTCATATATACATGTGATAAAAAACCAAATCCCAATTTCCAAGTGTGTTACCAATAAGACATCTTAACATATTTTCCAAATTCATATTAACCACCTTGGTTTGGCCATCTATTTAGGGATTTAGGCTGAATTGAAACTAATATGTGTATCCAACTTCTTCCAAAGAGTTCTAAAAAATGATACTTCTCATAATATCATGTAATCTTATCACTTCGTTGAAAAACAAGTTAGCAATATTGGTTCACTAATCCTCTTACATGGAATGAAATGAAACATTTTAGAGAGCCTATCCACAACCACAAATATAGAATCATTTTTCCCTTTGAGTTTGAGGCAAACCCAAAACAAAATCCATACTTACAGAGCCCCATGGTTTAGATGGAATTGGTAATGACATATACAAACCAACATTTTGGCTTCTTCCTTTTGCATGTTAAAAATCTCTACATCTCTCTACATACTTCTTGACATCAGTCTGCATCTTTGGCCAATAATAATGTGTGCTTAGCTGCAAATAAGTTTTATCATGTCCAAAGTGTCCTGCTAGGGTGTCACAGTGCTTCTCCTTCAATGGATTGTCTCTCGTTGATCCTTTGGGTATGCACAATTTGGCTCCCTTGCAAAACAAACCCCACTGTAGCATAAAATCAAACCAAGGGCCTCTATCTCTATTGATAGGATTACTACAAGCTTCATAAGCATCTTTAAAATTTGCATCTTCTACATACCCTCTAACTATCAAAACCAACATTGTTAGTCTAAATTTCATGCAAAAACAAATTCCTCCTACTTAACGTGTCAACAACCTTATTTATTTGTCCACTTTTATGCTTCAATACAAAGTTAAAGCTTTGAAGATACTCTACCCCCACTTAGCATGCCTTTGGTTTAACTTATGTCGGTTGTTTATAAATTGCAAAGCATGATTATCTATATAAACAATAAATTCCTTAGGGAGTAAATAATGCCTCCATTTTTTCAATGATTGAACCAATGCACAACACTCAAGATCATAGGAAAAATGTTTCTTCTTAGCATCGTTTAATTTCTCACTAAAATAGGCCACTAGTTTAGCTTCTTGACTAAGGACAACTCCTATTGCCAATCCACTAGCATCACACTCAACTTGAAATACTTTATTAAAATAAGGAAATGTAAGAATAGGCTACTCACCTTTTGTTTAAGAAATCTTAAACTTATTTTAGCCTTTGGTGTCCATTCAAACTGTCTTTTAGACCCCTTAATTGTTTCAAGTACGAGAACAACTACATGACTGAACTTTTTATGAACTTCCTGTAAAAGCTACCAAGACCATGGAAACTTCTTACCTCCATTGCACTCCTTGGTGTTGGCCAATCATGGCTTAAACTTTTTCTGTTTATATATTCAATCCATCCTTGGACACTATAAATCCCAAATATATCAGCTCAGTTTAAAAACATACATTTCTTCAAATTAATATGCAACTTCTCCTCATGCAACCTTGTCATCACGATCTTTAATTGCTCCAAATGTTCTTCCTTTGCCCTGAAAAATACCATGTTATCAAGATACACAATAACAAACTTTCCTAAAAATGGTTTTAAGACTTCATTCATGAGTCACATAAAGGTACTAGATGTTTTAGAAAGCCCAAAGGACATAACTAGTCATTTGTAAAGCCCCTTTTCAGAGTCAAATGTTGTCTTCCACTTGTCTCCAGGATTGATCTGAATTTGATGGTAACCACCTTTCAAATATTTCTTTGAGAAATACATCGAACCACTCAAACAATCCATCAAATTTTCAATTTTTCAGAATTGGAAACCTATATTCGATAGTTATTTTATTAATGGCCCTATAGTCCGTGCACATTCTCCATTCACCTCCTTTTCACTAGGATTGTAGGAACATCATAAGGGCTAAGATTTTTCCTTATCAAACCTTTCTTGAGTAGTTCTTCAACTTGCTTTCTAATCTCCTCATTCTCATTTGGAGTCAAATTATATGCAACCTTATTTGGAAGGCTAGTTCCTGGAATCAAATCCATATGATGATTAATACTCCTCATAGGAGGCAATACATTGGGAAAATCAACTGTGACAATATCCATATGTTCCTCCAAGATTTCTTGTACCTATTTAGAAGGAGGCAATACATTGGGAAAATCAACTGCTACAATATCCATATGTTCCTCCAAGATTTCTTGTATCTGTTTAGAAAAATCATCTAGCTTTGTAGAGGTAAGAACAACCTTGGGTTTGAGTACCAAAGCATATCCTGTCTCTTCATCCTTCATGGTGTGTACAACCTCCTTTCTACTCACCAATAGTATATTTTCATCGTTGCTACTACTATTTCCCCTTCTTGTTCTTGTATAGATAACAAGGTATGCTTGTCATCATTTTCAGAAGTGTAGGTTTTATCTCTTCCATTATGTATCACCTTCCTATCAAATTTACAGGGTCTAACAAGCAATACATGACACACATCCATGGGCATAACATCACATAACACACCATCCTTATAGCTACCAATCTGAAATTCAACAAGAGGTTGTTCATCTACCTATAATTGATGCCCTTTTTGTAGCTAAGAAAGTCCATAAGGAGTAGGATGTTTAGTTTTCTTAAGGCCTGCCTTATCTACCATCTCTATAGCCACAAGATTACTCACTACCATTATCAATAATTAATTTGTAGGACTTACCTTTTACCTTACATTTGGTTTTAAAGAGGGCTCTTCTTAAAACTAATTCTTTACTTTCCTTTGGTGGCTTCAACAATGGCTTCAATGATGACTCTAGATTCTGGTTCTTTTTTATGATGAGTAGGTGACCCAACACTCTGTTGATCTACCTACACAATCTAATTGCTTCTCTAGGGTCTTGTATAACCTCCTTGTGAAGATTCGGGACATTCCCAATTGTTATACCAGTATACTAGATACATTTGAAACACTTACCATTAAAGCCTCGTCATCTTCCTTGAAAACTACCTCTTCCATAAGATATTTCTCCTTTATTTTGATAGCCTCCTCTTTCAATATTGGTTGTCCCACTAGAACTACCAACCCCTTATTCTTGATGATGTTGTTTCCCTCTTCCTCTCTTTCTTTCTTGTTGGGTTTTCTTCCTCGGTAGTTTCTCTTTTGCCTTGATGACAAATTGATAAGCCTCCTCAAGAGTTCTAGAGGATACAAGAGTCAACTTATCATATAAAATATGCTTCTAACCATTCAAATACCTTGCTACTTTTTTCATGTCCTCTTCTCTATGTCTAGTCTAGATTACCAATTTGTAAAACTCTTAGGTATAATCTTTTACCAACATATCCTTTTTTTGAGGTTCTACTATCTTTTAAAAAGACTAGTTTGAAAATCACTCAGAAGGAACTTGGCCTTCAACTTAGCAACCATTCAATCCCAAGATTTAATATTTTCTTTATTCTTCTTTCATCTCTCCAATTGGACATAATCCCACCAGATTATAGTGTGGCCTTTGAGTCTCCTACATGACAACTTAAACTCTTTTTTCTTTTGTACTAATTCCATACTCAAATATTTGTCAAGCTTATTAATCCAATTGATAAGTTCCTCTCCATTGAGGCTTCCAAAAAAAGTGGAAACCTTTACCTTTGGCTCGGCTCCTACACTCATGATTGTTCTTATTAGTCTTCCATAATCTCCAACCGATTCTACAAGAACATTATCATTGACTTGGGGTTCCTCTTCCTCTTCCATGTCACTACCCTCATTAGTCACCACACCTCTTCTTTGTGTCTTCTCCATGACATCCAACCTTGTCGTAATGGTCTACAACATTTCATCTTCCTGACCTCTTAGACCACCTCCTCTGTCCATTCTTCTTGGTGGCATATTGTTCACTCCACAATCTCTCAATCTCTTAAATCTCTAATACCAATATGATGACATCCTAACAAATAAGCAATCGACAAGAACTTAATTCACAAATCCAAGACACAATAATGATGGTTGTGGGAACAACTGAAACTTGAATAGAGAAAGCAGAGAAATTTCTTCGTTAATAACATTTCATATTGAACAAAGGATTACAGAAAACTGAATGAAATCAGAGAAACAAAGGTTTAATGCTCATTGATTTATATCAATGTTTAGATTACAAATGTTGTTGATCCTTTCTAAGGGCATGTTTCTTCCTCTATCAATCTAGTCTCATAGCTTTCTTCCCTCCATTCTATTTCTTCAAATCCTTTTCCCAAAAATGTGAACTCCCTCCTCCCCCCAAAATTGAAAACCAACAATCATTTAAATCATCCTATCCAAGTGGCGATGGGAAAGTGATCCTCTTGAGCCCATGTGTTGATGATTGATGAACTGACAATAAGAAACTGACCACCAATGAACACAAAAACTTGCTTAGCAAACAAAACAAAGACACAACTACACATTGATTCTTGAGCAAGGCTACAAGCGGCTTGCAAATCTCCTTCATTATCCCATGTTCTTTGATACTATTCCAAGAGTTAGACTATTGGTGACTCACTGAACTATGGAACGGTTGATAGAAAGTTCAAAAACTGCCCGACTAGCTGACTATGAACATGACCAAAGAGAAGTCGCGCGATTGGGTAGTTCAGGAGCATATGAACTTGCCGACTACATTCAATTTTTTATCAAAAGGCCGAAGATGGACTAGGAATTAGCATAATTATAAGGGAAACTCTCAAACAAAGAGTGACACATAAAATTGGCGAGAGGGGATCAACAAAATCGACAAGAGACAGAAACCAAAACAAAACTTGCTTAACAAAACCAAAAATAGAAGCAAAACATAGTTAAGGAATAAACTAATATTTAGTGGGGGGATTATGCCCCTGCATCCCTATCCATCTACCTTTCTTCCGTTGTTGATTGTTCTATTTTATTGCAGGGTGGGTACAAGAAACTGTTGAACTTCACCAACCTTTTCTGCGTGCAATAAGTTGTCTCAAGGTGAAAGCAATGAGTGTTCTACTAATATAGGGATTAAAGAAAGAATTCTTAGACTTTTGATACTTTGAAAAGGTATTTTATACCTTACTCATCGCTAGCATTAATGTAGAGGCAATACCATAGCTAATTTTGGAGATGATGGTCATAAATGAGCTAAAAATTTGCTCGTTAAAAGCCATCTTCAGGTGATACTTTAATACAAGAAATAATTACATTTTGGAAGCATTGACCAAGTTGCAGGAGTAAATACTTGTTCTTGCAAAATGCATTTTTATTCTCACATGTTACAAGGTTTTCTTGGTTTGGTTGGATAAGTGGGACTTCTTTGTTAGAAGCAAGAATTGGTTTTGACATTTCTGTCAAACAAAAAAAAATCATTTAGGTCTTCATGCAAAACAAATTGACACAATTCAGGTTTTTGTGGATTTTTCCCTTTTTCAGGTTTCTACGAGAAAAAAAAAGGCTTGTTCTTTCTGATTTTTTTGAATTTGTTTCTTGTTTTTCAGGTATGTGCAAATGTTGTGCTAGATGCTAAGTTTCTTTTTGTCATTATAAGACATGAAATTGGAGAAATTTGCATGCTAAGGCAATCATCAAACCCTAAAAGCATACAAACAACATCATAATCTATCATTTAAGTCATTGAAATGAAAGTGTATAAACATGAAAATAATTAATCAAACACTCCCTTTCAACATTGCTCTAATGCCTTTCTTGCTTCTCCAAATGGATTGATGTAGCTCCCATGACAAACACTCTTAACCATGAAAGCAATTTGATCAAACCCTAAAAGCATACAAACAACATCATAATCTATCATTTAAGCCATTGAAATGAAAGTGCATAAACATGAAAATAATTAATCAAACACTCCCTTTCAACATTGCTCTAATGCCTTTCTTGCTTCTCCAAATGGATTGATGTAGCTCCCATGACAAATACACTTAACCATGAAAGCAATTTGACAATAATGGCGAGAAGATTCAAAAGATGGTGGTTAGCGAATCAATAGAATTTGAGCTCAATTTATAAAGTTTGAATCCAAAATCACCAAATTGGCAAATGAATGTGTAAATAGGAATTTGCCATAATTATGACATGATTGATTGCACAAATTGGAATGCACAAATTAAGGGGAATAAGATAGGCTAAATTAATGGGAAAAGGAATAGAAAAAGTGGAAGCAATTAGGAAGCTAAATCATAGGGATTGGAAGCACAATTTGGGGGAATTAAAAAGTGAGGGAATTTTTTAATTTAAAACTCATTTAATCCCTCAAATTAGTAAATTATGATTTAAGAATTATGAAATTCTAAAATCATGAAACTAGCCAATTAATTAATAGGAATTAATTAATTTGAGACATAGGGAAAAAGGATAAATAAATGATATTTATTTATAAGGTTAGGAAATAGGGATAAATAATGGTTGTTTACTCCTAAAGAGAGCAAATTAGTTGACTTTGACCGAATTGATGATTTTGATGAGACAAAGAACTGATTTTACTGATTTTGATACGGTTTTGAATAGGGTTTGATAATGTTGAAAATGATTAGAACTGATTTTGGATGATTTTGAATCTATTTTGATGACATTGAAAAGGTATTGAAATGATTTTGATAAGATTAATAGGGTTTTAAATCGATTTTGAAGATATTGATAATGATTTGATAGGTCTTGATAATGATTTTGAACATGATCAAATTGGTCAAAGTGATTAGGGTTATTATGCAAATTATGAGAAATGTTAATTATTAATTGAAAATTTTTCAATGTTCAATTAATGACAAAAGACACAATGCCGGCATATGATAAAGACCATATGCGTGCGACATAGAAGAATAATTAGAGCACAGAACGATGTTTCAATTGCAATGCAACAACGACACTGCAAGTGTTGACCAAATTTGAGCGCCTACAGTCATCATTCATAGAATTTCTTCTAGCCCTCCACACTTCTAAAAATAAGCTTAGCAGCTAGTTTTATATAGATTTTTTTTTTACCAACCTCATTTTATATCTTCAGCTGCCTCTAGAGTACTTGCAATGCTTCCAACTCTTTTAAATAAATCTTTTATTTTCATATCGTGTTTTGGATAAGAGAAATGTTTTGCAGATAACACATCTTTGATTTGCCGTTGCTTCCAGTCCTTTGCACTTCACTTCTGGACAAAACTGTTAGTAGCAGGCTTTAGATGGAGATATTTCTCACCAAACAAAATTGTTAGTAGCTAGTTTTGGATAGAGAGTTTTTGAAAACCTCTTTGCTCAATTTTTGTATGCTTTGATTTCTCCCTCAAAATAATTTATATAGAAGCAAATTCCATTTTCAAAGGAACATACTATCATGACACCTATTCTTACCTCTCTAGGTTGTTTATGGACACTTTTGATCATTTGGCCCTAACTTTTGAATATCATTGTTGAAATGCAACACGAGACAGAATTAGAAAATTCACCTACAGCATATCAGTGCTTTCATGCCACAGAGAATCTTAATTAATGTCATGCACAGATTGTCTATTTGATCGAGACCTCGGTCCTATTTTCTGTTGTTTGATGCCTTTTATGGTGCCAACGTTCACAGATGTAGAAATGGCATTTTTCTAATAGTTTTACGCTTTCAGCAGTCCAGATTATCTTTCTTTTTCTTTTTTAATGCAAAAAGAGGCTTAGAGTTATGTGGATAGATTGTGGCATAAGAAGAAAGCAGAATTAGGGCAATGACTGGTATAAGAGATTTAAAGAAAATGTTTACCAGTCTCCTACATGACAACTTAAACTCTGTTTTCTTTTGTACTAATTCCATACTCAAATATTTGTCAAGCTTATTAATCCAATTGATAAGTTCCTCTCCATTGAAGCTTCCAGAAAAAGTGGAAACCTTTACCTTTGGCTCGGCTCCTACACTCATGATTGTTCTTATTAGTCTTCCATAATCTCCAACCGATTCTACAAGAACATTATCATTGACTTGGGGTTCCTCTTCCTCTTCCATGTCACTACCCTCATTAGTCACCACACCTCTTCTTTGTGTCTTCTCCATGACATCCAACCTTGTCGTAATGGTCTACAACATTTCATCTTCCTGACCTCTTAGACCACCTCCTCTGTCCATTCTTCTTGGTGGCATATTGTTCACTCCACAATCTCTCAATCTCTTAAATCTCTAATACCAATATGATGACATCCTAACAAATAAGCAATCGACAAGAACTTAATTCACAAATCCAAGACACAACAATGATGGTTGTGGGAACGACAGAAACTTGAATAGAGAAAGCAGAGAAATTTCTTTGTTAATAACATTTCATATTGAACAAAGGATTACAGAAAAATGAATGAAATCAGAGAAACAAAGGTTTAATGTTCATTGATTTATATCAATGTTTGGATTACAAATGTTGTTGATCCTTTCTAAGGGCATGTTTCTTCCTCTGTCAATCTAGTCTCATAGCTTTCTTCCCTCCATTCTATTTCTTCAAAGCCTTTTCCCAAAAATGTGAACTCCCCCCTCCCCCCAAAATTGAAAACCAACAAACATTTAAAGCATCCTATCCAAGTGGCGATGGGGAAAGTGATCCTCTTGAGCCCATGTGTTGATGAATTGACAATAAGAAATTGACCACCAATGAACACAAAAAACTTGCTTAGCAAACAAAACAAAGACACAACTACACATCGATTCTTGAGCAAGGCTAAAAGCGGCTTGCAAATTCTCCTTCATTATCCCATGTTGTTTGACACTATTCCAAGAGTTAGACTATTGGTGACTCACTGAACTATGGAACGGTTGATAGAAAGTTCAAAAATTGCCCGACTAGCCGACTATGTGTTTGACCAAAGAGAAGTCGGGCGATTAGGCAGTTCAGGAGCATATGAACTTGCCGACTACATTCAAAAGTTTATCAAAAGGCCGAAGATGGACTAGGAATTAGCATAACTATAAGGGAAACTCTCAAACAAAGAGTGACACATGAAATTGGTGAGAGGGGATCAACAAAATCGACAGAGACATAAACCAAAACAAAACTTGCTTAACAAAACCAAAAATAGAAGCAAAACATAGTTAAAGAATAAACTAATATTTAGTGGGGGGGGGGGGGGGGTGNGGGGGGGGGGGGGGGATGATGCCCCTGCATCCCTATCCATCTCCCTTTCTTCCATTGTTGATTGTTCTATTTTATTGCAGGGTGGGTGCAAGAAACTGTTGAACTTCACCAACCTTTTCTGCATGCAATAAGTTGTCTCAAGGTGAAAGCAATGAATGTTCTACTAATATAGGGATTAAAGAAAGAATTCTTAGACTTTTGATACTTTGAAAAGGTATTTTATACCTTACTCATCGCTAGTATTAATGTAGAGGCAATACCAAAGCTGATTTTGGAGATGATGGTCATAAATGAGCTAAAAATTTGCTCGTTAAAAGCCATCTTCAGGTGATACTTTAATACAAGAAATAATTACATTTTGGAAGATTGCCCAAGTTGCAGGAGTATTTACTTGTTCTTACAAAATGCATTTTTTTTCTCACATGTTACAAGGTTTTCTTGGTTTAGTTGGATAAGTGGGACTTCTTTGTTAGAAGCAAGAATTGGTTTTGACATTTCTGTGAAACAAAAAAGACTCATTTAGGTTTTCATGTAAAAAAAATCGACACAATTCAGGTTTTTGTGGATTTTTCCCTTTTTCAGGTTTCTACGAGAAAAAAAAGGCATGTTCTTTCAGATTTTTCTAAATTTGTTTCTTGTTTTTCAGGTATGCGCAAATGTTGTGCTAGATGCTAAGTTTCTTTTTGTCATTATAAGACATGAAATTGGAGAAATTTGCATGCTAAGGCAACCATCAAACCCTAAAAGCATACAAACAACATCATAATCTATCATTTAAGCCATTGAAATGAAAGTGCATAAACATGAAAATAATTTATCAAACACTCCCTTTCAACATTGCTCTAATGCCTTTCTTGCTTCTCCAAATGGATTGATGTAACTCCCATGACAAACACACTTAACCATGAAAGCAATTTGACAATAATGGCGAGAATATTCAAAAGATGGTGGTTAGCAAATCAATAGAATTTGAGCTCAATTTATAGAGTTTGAATCCAAAATCACCAAATTGGCAAATGAATGTGCAAATAGGAATTTGTCATAATTATGACATGATTGATTGCACAAATTGGAATACATAAATCAATGCACAAATTAAGGGGAATAAGATAGGCTAAATTAGTGGGAAAAAGTTAGAAAAAGTGGAAGCAATTAGGAAGCTAAATTATAGGGATTGGAAGCACAATTTGGGGGAATTAAAAAGTGAGGGAATTTTTTAATTTAAACTTCATTTAATCCCTCAAATTAGTAAATTAGGATTTAAGAATTGTGAAATTCTAAAATCATGAAACTAGCCAATTAATTAATTTGAGACATGGAAAAAGGATAAATAAATGATATTTACTTATCAAGGCTAGGAATAGGGATAAATAATGGTTGTTTACTCCTAAAGAGAGCAAATTAGTTGACTTTGACCGAATTGATGATTTTGATGAGACAAAGAACTGATTTTAATGATTTTGATATGGTTTTGAAAGGGGTTTGATAATGTTGAAAACATTAGAATTGATTCTTGTAACCACCTGAATATGGTCTGTTCCAACTATGGACCCTATTTGCCCTAAGTGTGATCATACCCCCAATTATGTCATGACAATGTTACTTTGGCATAATTCATTTTTAAATCAAATTTAATGTTCTAGGTGATTTTTATCACTAAATTATATTTACTATTATAGCCATACAATTCAAATCAATTCAAACCAATTAAATCAAATCAAATTCAAACATGACTATAGTATTTAATTATAAAGGAATTAAATAAATCCCTAAATCAATTGTCCAATTGCAAATAGTCCATTCCCCTAGCCTATTTAATTTAATTAAAATGGCTATAGTCCCCTTAATTATTAAAAAACAATAAAATGCTTAAATAATTTATTTATTTTTTTGATCGGTAAAAGGCTGAAGCCCTGAAAATTTTTATTATTATATTAAACATTTTTTATACATGTGACCCCGCTCACTGCGGGCGCTGGTAGGAAAGAGCGGGGTGGAGAAAACCTCCAGCCTAGCCCGGGACCCAAGGTCCTATACTTTTACAGTTATACGTGGGTATACCCATGACTCAACCATAGTCAAGATTTTATTATTACATATTCCTCGTGGGCATACCCATTACTTATACAAGATGAGTCTTGCATCTGTTCAAAATACATCCTTTCAGTGGGCATACCCATTGCTCGATAATATCGAGTAATTACAAATACAACTCTTACATTGTTGCTTTTAGATGATACATTTTATCGATACATCATTTAGTATGTGAATTTGTATACATCCATGCTGGAGATATATGATCTGGTGGTAAAGGTAGCTTCTTGATTGTGTCCTCCTGAAAAACACAGCAAAACTCTACCACTCTGACTGATTAAGGGTTAGTATTAAAAAAAGTGATTATGTAAAGACAACAAAACTATTATAACCTTCTTTTATTTTGTCTCTAAGATATGTGTTGTACTGTAAAAGTTAATACATAGATAAGCTTGACTATTCATAACTTAAACCTGACCTTCCAATGTATCATATAAGTTAAAAAGAGAACCTCCAATTATATTTAACATATCCTATAAAATTCACTTAGTATTTGAGGATTATGAATCTACTGTCAGTTGGATAAACAACAACTTCTTGAGCTAATTAAGTTTGATTCTCCCATCTCGGGATATGTACTCAAATGTTGTTCAGCATTTCAAGTAAGGCCTGTGCTGAATACTATTTGAGCATAGCTTTTACTCATTATATATATATATATATATAGAGTGTTAACAAGGGCATAAGTTCAGAAAATGATGCTATCTAAAGTGAACAAAAGTATCATCATATAAGGGGAGCTTTGGGAGATTTCCATTTTTATTCCTTCATTATTATTTGCAAATAAAAGTGTAGCTGATAATATGAGGATATGCCCTTATCTATGCTCATTTGTGTTCTTATTCTTATTCTGATAGCCAAACTGGTTAAAATCCTGGATAGAAATTGCCTACGACAACCAAGCTTCTCTTACTTGTTGTAAGAGGCAGCCATCAGTCTCAACAAGGAGATCTTTCAGAAGAATATGACTTGTAGAGTTCAAAAAAAATAAAATAATCAATCATTAGTCAACATTGTAATAATTGACTAATGCTGTATACTATTTGGGTAGATTTGACTATATATATATATA
>MU226272.1:6745598-6760642 GCA_018584345.1 Thuja plicata | reverse complement strand
ATACATATGTGTGTGTGTGTGTGTGTGTGTGTGTGTACAGGATGTATAGTTAATTTCCATGTTTTACTGTTTCAGAGGAAAGTAAAAAATAATGGAACCAGTGCTAAGATAAGATAACGGCACTAAAGAATGTCAATTCCTACTTGTCTGTTAAAGTTTATCTGTACAGAGTAGAAAGTGCCTGATACTATACATAGTGATTTTCTATGCCGATAGCATTACTTGTGTATAAAATTCAATCATACCTTACCTTACCTGTGCAGAGATCGATCCAACATGCTAAAGAAAGAGGTGATATAACATATTGTCTGATTTATATTCCTTTTTATAATACTTTGTACATAAAATGCTTAAATAATTAATTCCTATATTTTAAATGAATTAAATAAGTTTAATTCATTTCATTTATATTCCCTTAAACCCCAACCTAACCTATCTCAACCACTTCTACCTTGGGTTCTAACCTATCTCAACCCATTCCACCTTTGCTAATCTAATCCTAATTCTAATTCTATCCTAACCTACCTCCTAATGTTGTCACATTCCATTAGGGAATGATTAACAATTTAACCCACTTGAGAAAGTCAACTTTCTCAAGCATGACTTTCCTAAGGGACCAACTTGCCGAGTTGAACCTTACACCCTTCCCATGCTTCTTTAAAGCTTTCATTAATGCCTCATTAATGAAGATGCCTTAAGCCCATGTCTCCCCCATGCCTCATTAATGCTCAAGGCATTAATGGCTCTTGCACCACCATTAATAAGTTTCTCAACTCATTAATGCACCTTCTCCCCCTCTCTCTCTCCTCATTCTTCTATAAATAGAAGCCATTTTTTAGAGCAAATAAGCCTTCATCTCATATTGTAAATGCATTGTTATGCTGTTGGAATAGACTTAGACTCATACTTCATTTCATAATTTATGCTTATACATTGTTATTATCTCCATTGTAGACTAATATGCATTGCTCATTGAATAATAGTTTGTTTTAAATCAAATCTTTCATGCTAGGTTGTTTATGTCACTGGTATTTAGCATAATTTGAGGGCTTTTATGTTACATGCTACACTCATCCTAGTTAGAAAGCAATAAGTCAATGTTATGGTTTATATGCTCTTTAACCCTTGTTTTTCACTAACACAATGACTTATTGAAGTGTTGTGTTGCCAGGTACACAAATATACACACACAATTCTTGATAATTTTGAATCAATTTTGATGACATTGAAAACGTATTGAAATGATTTTGATAAGTTTGATAGGGTTTTTAATCGATTTTGAAGATATTGATAATGATTTGATAGGTTTTGAACAAATTGGTCAAAGCGATTAGGGTTATTATGCAAATTATGAGAAATGTTAATTATTAATTGAACAATTTTCAAAGTTCAATTAATGACAAAAGCCATAATGTCGGCATATGACAAAGACCATATGTGCAACCTAGAAAAATAATTAGAGTGCAAAACGATGTTTCAATCGCAATGCGAAAACAACACCGCAGGTGTTGACCAAATTTGAGCTCCTATAGTCATCATTCATGAAATTTCTTCTAGCCCTCCACACTACTAAAAATAAGCTTAGCAGCAAGTTTTATATAGAATTTTTTTTTTTGGCCAACCTCATTTTATATCTTCAGCCGCTTCTAGAGTACTTGCAATGCTTCCAACTCTTTAAAATAAATCTTTTATTTTCATATCGTGTTTTGGATAAGAGAAATGTTTTGCAGATAACACATCTTTAATTTGCAGTTGCTTCCAGTCCTTTGCATTTCACTTCTGGACAAAGCTGTTAGTAGCAGGCTTTAGATGGAGATATTTCTCACCAAACAAAATTGTTAGTAGCTAGTTTTGGATAGAGAGTTTTTGAAAACCTCTTTGCTCAATTTTTGTATGCTTTGATTTCTCCCTCAAAATAATTTATATAGAAGCAAATTCCATTTTCAAAGGAACATACTATTATGACACCTATTCTTACCTCTCTAGGCTGTTTATGGACTCTTTTGATCATTTGGCCCTAACTTTTGAATATCATTGTTGAAATGCAACACGAGACATAATTAGAAAATTCACCTACAGCATATGAGTGCTTTCATGCCATGGAGAATCTTAATTAATGTCATGCACAGATTGTCTATTTGATCGAGACCTCGTTCCTATTTTCTGTTGTTTGATGCCTTTTATGGTGCCAACGTTCACAGATGTAGAAATGGCACTTATCTAATAGTTTTACGCTTTCAACAGTCAAGATTATCTTCCTTTTCCTTTTTTTATGCAAAAAGAGGCTTAGAGTTATGTGGATAGATTGTGGCATAAGAAGAAAGCAGAATTAGGGCAATGACTGGTATAAGAGATTTTAAGAAAATGTTTACCAGTTTCAATTTACTCACCTTACAAATTTCTTCAGGTGTACATTTTGTTTGTAGTCCTCAACGATGCTGGAAATGGATTTTTTTATTTTTTTTTTATGGAAACAACCGGATTACATAGATATCGGCATCTCTGCCATTATATAGCTAATTACAACATTATGAGTAAGCATACATCTAAACCAGAAGTCATCTTTTGGCTAAGCTGCCACGTGCAGGGGGATCCAGTCCATCAAAGTCACCCAGGGGTCGAACCTGGCCCAAACGCGCCTCCGGGGGTTTGAACCTTGGTGGATGGCTATGTCAATCGTACCATCATCCTCACCAATTGTGCCCAACCAATTGAACTACAACCCTTTGGCGAAATGGATTTTTTTAAAAAATGTCTACCAGAATTTCAATTTATTTGCTTTAAAATTTGTCCTCGAGTGTATGTTTTTTAAGTCCTCAAGTTGGGTTCACAGCGGGGCATAAGATACTTGTCAACCAACTAGAATACACAAGCCATTTAACTCCAGGTGTTAAACTGTAAAAATGTCTTCTTGTCAAGAACTACATCTTACAACTGGTCAATTTATCTTTTAAATTTTTAATCCATTACTTGAGATATGCCTCTACAGTAGCACTACAATCTTTTCTTCTTGTTTTAAATCTGATTTTCACATTTTTCTTTTGGAATTGAACATATTTAGACTAGATTTTATGAATCAATATTCCAAGTTTTTTGCCTCCACAACATTCATATATTTTTCCAAATATCTTCTAGAAAACATGTAGAAGTTTTCATGAACATTTTACCAAATTTTCATTTTGCAGTCTTCTTCTCAAAAGACATTTGGTAATAGACTCAAAGGAAAACAACATATAGTTTTATCATGAAAATTGTGTGGCTAGATTATGGATATTTTTTATTTGCTTTATTGATTTAAGTGCAATTTGGATTTCATAGCAATTTATCCCCTTTGATAGAGGATTTATTCCATGACAGACTTAATGGTGATTTATCATTACTTCAATTTCTTCTCCATTTCCTCACTCTGAATCAACAGTCTTCTTAGGATTCCTTGCTATGACGAAACAATTAATCCACAAAGTTTAAGACAATAGGATTATGGAATGCATGTGTCACAAATAATGGAAAGTGCTTTATCATATCAGCAAGTATCAAAATTAAGCCAATGCTTTGTTTGCAGATTAGGTATGGATAATTTTAAGAAACACCTTCTTAGAAAAAAGTGTAAAATGTACATTAATTTAAAACAAAAAAATTCTTGATGATGGCGATTTTTTTTTCAAAATTAAGAAAATAATATAAAGGCGAAGGCGAATTTTTCCTGCCAAATGAAAATTTCATAAAATCCTGGCGAATAATACATTAATGTGGGGGAAAATATATATTGTGAGGCGATTATTTTGTTTTTGAAGTAAAAACATTATAATATATGAGGCGAATGATTTTTTTTTAAGGGAAAAAAATATTTGTACTAGCGAATTTTATGTGTCGTTTGAAAATATATTTATTTTTTTGGCTCATCTATCGTTAAGTATGGGAAAAATAAATATTTTATTAGCGATTTTCACCAGATGAGACTTTACAATGCGCCATGTGGGCCAACGCCAACTAATAACTTGTTTGCAGATTAAACAGATGTTGGTATCGATAAGCACGAAAAGTTACATCGACACGCAACCTAACAGTAACATCCAACATTTTATAATGTTAAATGTCTTATTTGACAACGTTTGATGATCCTAGATCAATGGCTGAAGTTTAATTTCGACCCAATTTTTTGAAGGAAATAGAGTTCTTCAGGAATTCATCGGAATGATGACACGTATCAAATTAATCTGCACCATAACCATTATCTAATTAATTCAACATCATGTAATGGCATCATTATTTACACATATCAAGTCTTACATCTGTTTACATGGACAATTGACAAATTATAATGTATCACATTTGTCATTAATAAAAACAATGTTTTATCACTGACACTAAATCTGGCTATTTCTAATTTCACACAATCGTACTTTTAATATGAAAGATTTATAGAACTCTGAAGGACAAATGAACTAATTTCACACACTCGTGCATTTAATATGAAAGATTTACAAAATTTTGAAGGACAAATGAGTTAATTAGGTTAGAGAAAGAATTGAGGGCTATTTATAGATGATTTACACTTCTTTCTTCTCCAATTCTCCTTTGATTTGGGTCTGCCTTTGCTAGTGCTTGAAAGATTGCCTCTGGTTTAGGTCTTTAGGCTGTATAATTTCATATATTCTGGTAGTTTTTTTTTTAAGATGGACACTCCTATTTGTTTGATAAGCACATTTGCAGAGGAAGAGAAGGTCTTTTTGGGCCTGGTCTCAAACCAAACCCTTGAATCAGTTTGCAAGGAGTTTGGAGCCTTAACAAATGAGGTTGTGAGGATGGTGTTGGGCCGTGAATTTTTAGAAAATGTTGATAGGTATCGAGTTAACACGAACATTAAGTCATATTTTTTGGCATCTCTTATGGATCTCGGGGGAGAGAAGGTGGATATGCCCCTTCTATTAAGAAAGCTATTCAAACATGAATTCCTAGGTGACCCTATTGAGGTTGTCGTTTATGCCCAATTAAGGGTGGGGATCCCTTGGGCAAGTGATTTATGCAAGCTTTTCGAGTCAGACGAATATGTGGTCATTCAACCTTTTATTTTGAACCTAGATGTTTAGCAATTGACGCACCATAGGAAATGGGCGCAGATCAGTAGGGATTTTCTTCGTAAATGGTTTCTGTTGGATGACTTGGTGGACTACGGATGGTTGTATGAATTCGTAGAGCTTATCGTCTCTGAAAAGTTCTACTTAGATGGAGGGGAAAATCCTTAGTGTTGTGTCCCTATGTCCTCCGCCTGAAATTTTGAATTTTTACTCTAGTAGGTTTTGTCTTTAAATTTTTGTAGGGACTTCAAGTCTCCAAGCCCGAATATTGTAAATTTATAAAAAAATATAAATGAAAACTTTGCAACTTCATTTCAGTTTGTTTTTATGGATTTAAATTTAAAATATGTATGTGTGACATGTGATTTTATAATTTGTAAAATTGAAAATGAACCAAACAAATGTTAATGTATGTGTGTTATTTATTTTACAGTAATAACTTAATATTACTTAACTTTTGCATGTATCATGTCACATGTTTGACTGTGTGACTATCAAATTGTGAAAGTTTAAAGTATTTAGTTATTCTTTAAACTTTAAAGTAAAACTAAAATCTAAAATTAGCGAATTCCAAATGGCAATTCATAAAACATCTAATAATTACAATATCCTGACTCCCAGTCACGTCGAGTTAATATTGCCTCTTTGGTTGCCGAGTTGTTCGCCTTCACTGACAACTGCAAGTGGTATGTACATTTGACAACTGCACGTGGTATGTACATTGTACTATCAACTATGAGTATTGATACCGTCGACACCTAAAACCTGTTTGTTTAGAACCCTAAATTGTAAATGTATTAATCGAGACCATTGATTGATCGTAGATCAATGACTGGAGTTTTATCTTGGGCCCAGTTTCTTGAAAGAAACTAATTTTTGCAAGAAGTCTTCGAAATGGATACACATTGCAAGGTTGGCATGATAACTTGCAAGAAATGAATGTCTTGTCAGAGTGACAGTGACATTCTTTAACTGCGATGATCCACTCGTTAGTCATCAGGCATGTCGCACGGTTTCCAAAATTGCACTAGTACAGACTACAGACTGTCGATATTATTATAGTCACTATATTAGTAATTTCTCACGGACCCACACTCGTGCATTAATGGGAATGATTTACCTAAAGATATGAAAAATATGGAACAAGCCTATTTATAGACGCTCTTGTTGCTTCTTCATCAATTTCAATTTGCTTTTGCCTTTTAGCCTCTGCCCTCTAGTTTTAATTTTTTAGATCTGTGATTCTGTAGATTCGTAGAATTTCAATTTTTTGTGTGGTTTGAAACTTTGAAGATTTAGGTTTTTAGTTTAGGGTATCGAGGCTCTGCAAGTAGAGATGGACACACCAATTAGGTTGAGAACCACATCCACTGATGAGTAGAAGCCCTTTTTGGGAATGATACCAAATAAAGTTCTCACTTTCGTTTGTAAGGAAGTGGGCGCTTTAATTAACAATGTTGTGTTCATGGTGCTCGGCCATGAGTTCATTCGCAATGAGAAGAGATACCGCATCAGCACAGACATTACGTCTCGCTTCCTCTCATCTCTTCTCGACCTCAGAGGAGAGAAGGTAGACAAAATTATGCTGCTGTGGAATATTTTCAAGGAACAATTTTTGGTGGACGACGTCCAAGTCGTTGTCTTCGCACAACCAGGGTTGGGTATCCCTTGGGTTGATGAAATTGAAAAGCTTATCCAGCGAGGCAGCAATGTGGAAATGCAACTCTTTCTACTGAACCTTAATGAAAGGCAATTGATGCGGCATCGAAAGTGGGCGCGATTGGGGAGGGACTTCCTGCGGAAGTGGTTTAACCTCGACAACGGGGTGGAGATGGACTACACTTGGCTCGACAAATTCGTGAAGATTATCCTCCACAAACAATTCCTCTCAGATAGGGATGGAGATGAAGACCATTAGTGTTTTTCTTCTTGAAACAGGGTTTCCGCAGTTCGGTTTGTATTTTTGTTTTTTCTTATATGATCAATCAATGCCCTTGTGGCAACAAATTTTGTAACTGTTTTTTAGGGATACTTCTTATTCAGTGATTCACACTCACACTCGCACCATTTTGTAGGGGTTTACGGTGCGACTATAGTCTAAAGTTAAACTCTATAATTATAAAGTATATTATAATATTAGGAATGTAAATTTTTGAAATAATTAATGAAAATTTTGCTCTTCGACTCTTTTAATGAATGATAATAGATTGTCTGGACTCCCGACTCAGTAATTTTGTTTAAATTGCATAATTATTGTAATTTTCTATCTTCCTCCGAAAATGAGAGTCGAGACACGTATCAGTGTGTGAGATAATAGATTGTCTGTGTAATTTTGTTTAATTGCAATTTTGTAAAGAAATCTAAAGACTAATAGTAATATATTGATAAATAATAAATAATAAATTATATGCCCATTCACATTGCCATATCGAGGTGTGATATCATATAATATGAACCAAACAAATGTAACAATGTTTAATGTATGTGTGACTGTGTGATTATTTAAGAGTAATAACTTAACTTTTCCATGTCAATGTATTATGTGTCATGTGTGCGACTGTGAAATTGTAAAAGTTTAAAGTCTAATTATTAATACCCATTTGACATTTATCAGTTTGCATTTTATGGGTAGTAATAAATTAATAATTAGACATTTATCTGTGATTGCAATATTTTAATTAGTTGATTTTATATTAGACGGTTTCAATATTTAATTTAATTTAATTTTAATAAAATTTTGGCGTATGGTGTTACGTTGTACGGTGTATTTTCGAAAGGGAAAAGAAACCCCATTTTTGCAATCTTATTCCAGAATCATGACACGTCTCCACTCACACAATCGGTGTCATTCGATAAATATAATTCAAAAAAATTTCATTTATTTCTTTTTAGTATAACAGTATTGCAGAGGCTATTTATAAAAATCAAACTAGTAAAAATTGTATAAAAAATTATCATAGTATATAAAAATGGGTTTTTAGTTTTATTAGTTAGTTTTTAATGACATGTGAGGTGACTAGGTGACTACGTGTGAGGTACTCTAGTACTGACAAGTGAGAACTTAGAAGCTAAAACTTAATGGGACTCGCGACACATGATAGTGACTGTCAGCGACCATTGGATGAGCACAGACCAACGACGTGCGGTGTATTTCGGGCTGAAAGAGAAAAGAAACCCCATTTTTGCAAACCTATTTTGGAATCATGACACATGTACACACACAATTGGTGTCATTCGATGACGACGTGTGAGGTGACTAGGTGACTACGAGTCTACAAGTCTATGTATGACGTATTATACTACTACTGAAAAGTGTCAAGCCAAAAGTAAATGGGACCCGCGACACGTGATAGTGACTTCCATGACCGTTGGATGAGAAATGTATCAATGACCCAAGGTATATTTCTGGCCTATTTGGGGAACAGTCACTTCTTTTTGCAATTGTCGCCTGGAAATAGGGCACGTGTCATGAATTAACACTCAGTTAAGTTTAATTAAAATCAAAGTTGGAGTAAAATAGTAATTTAACATGTAATAAGCAATAAGCTCAATTTCGGGTCCTACTGACCTCAGATATTTGTAATGTCAAACAATTAAGTGACACGTGTCCTACTGACCTCAAATATCTAGAGAAGCAATAAAATTTAACACGAGTCATGACTAACAACTTAGTACTCATGATTGTACAATTTTAACCTAAGTTTTTATATTTTCAGTTTTCACTAGTATACTATATTGGAGATTCAAAAAGGGGTTACGAATTCTAGGTTGAGGATTGAGGATTGCAATAGAGTCTTTTAGCTCTCTTCCCACTCACAGTCTGCACAAATTGAATTTCTGGGTAAAATCCTAAACACCCACGTCCTGCTGGCCTTTAAATTTTTCAAATCTAGTGGTTTACTGTTTAGATTGTAGTTGTAGAATTAGGGTTGAATTTTTAAACATGTCTGTAAATTGTAGTTGTCACCTGTGTAGAATTATTTGAATTTTCCTACAAGTAAATAGTAATACCAGTATACCATGGTCCACGATGGGAAAAACAAATACCAAGACTACGAGTAAGGCAAGGAAACAAAGATAATAGACTTCCACAACCTAGTTAAAACACCAGGTTTCATTGATGAATTTCATGATATTTTTGATCTTGTTATCCATGGAAATAAGGGAATCAAGCAAATTAGATTTGCACTTGAAAATAAGTGGAAAGATCCAATGAAGGATTCAAAATTTTGTCCATTTAACAGCATGGTAAATGCAAAGACAAATAAAATTGCATTGTGGGTTGCTGGGTCAGCACGCATGGTGTTACCTCAAGTATTCCCTTGTCCAAAAATTGTCATGCTCTGTGCCAAAAATAATGATGAAAATAGAAAAGCAATTGTCAATAAAAATACTCAGGAGGTAATTTTGTCAATAACCGAGACTGAATTTGCTAGTCTGTTGGACCTAGGGGTTGAAGCACAAAACTCAAACGTGCACATTGACCTGGGAAAGCTGGCAAAGAATTATGAAAAAATAGATGCAATAAAGAAAGATTTGTATATCAAAGGAATAAAAAGTAGTTCTAGTCTGGATCCAGATCATAAGCCTCCTTATGATTATAATATTTTTGTGCAATGGGTTCAGCATAGTGTTTCCTTGCTAGCATTTTGTTTGGGATTAGATAGTAACAAAGAAGTGGGTGCCAGCATTCTTGAAATGATATTTCATATTCATTGTGAAAAAGAACCAGTAAAATATAATTTTATTGAGCACATTGTTTATTGCATGCAAGAACAATTACTAATGATTAAAAGAGGTTCACAAAAGACATTTAGGTTCACAACCTACTTGTGCTATCTTCTTTTAGCAAATCAATATTTTAGACAAACAAGCTTTAAACTCATGTCCAAAATGCAATATATGAATGGACACCTGAGATAAGGATGAGTGATAACAGAAGGAACTATAACAATTTTGTAGACTTCATTTTGGAACCAATGTATCATAAAATTACAAGCACTTTGTTGCCTAGATTGCCTGTGTCTTGTAGAGATTGCATTCAACTCGAAAGTCAAATACAATTGGTTGACTAGTACTTCATGGAAGACTACATTGTGTTAAGGTTTTACGGTTCAGTGGTAGAACCCTACAAACTTCCAATACATGTTACAGAGAGGGTATTTACATTGGAATATGATCGGTAGATAGAGAGCACAGATGTACTCTTTCATGGTCAACAAAAGAAAATGATATTTCCTTCTTTTCCTTTCTCATTGGGAGGGTTCACATTTGAGAGAAGAGGATTCAAAGTGGCAAAGATTTTTTTCTTCAATTTTTCGCTTTGTTGTTGATATTCACTGGCAGCATGATCCACTAAACATAATTGGAACAAAGCTTAGAATGAATGGGAGCTCCTCAAGCAAATGTCAACATGACAATATGTCATTGATAGAAAAATTTAACAACATGGAGTCCTGGGACGAGATCAAAAAAGAGATGGAGAAATACGCCGCTGAAAATAATATATCAATACAAAAATTGTCATCACAAATTATGGCATTGCACAAACCGAAAGGAAAAGTGCAGCACATGACATCCTATAATTTCTAGTAGCAAGTTGCTCAACCATCTACAAAAGTTATTTAAAAAAAACTAGCACTTCAATGTAAAGATGATTATTGGACTGCAACCAAAATTACTGATTTTTGGGAAATGAGGAAGAATCTCGGCGAGCCAAAGACCTCTGCAGATCTTTATGATGTGGATGAGGATGAAATGTTTAGCGATTTGTGGAATGTGGAGCATTCTTCTCAAGAACATCACAGGTATTATAATGAGGATGAGCAGGATTTTGCGAATCACACATCAACTGATGTATATTCAGTAACAATTGCTACTGGAATCGATGCGTCCACAAAAGAAAAATATGGCAAAGGGGCAGAGATTGTAGAAAAAATGGGTTTTACAAGTAGGGGTGGTCTGGGTCCCAAAGGAGAAGGGCATTGGTATCCAATTTCCACACCTGCTCCACCAAAACGTGGTGGGACACCAATAATTGGAGGTTCATCAAAAAAATGTACTACCCAGTCTCATACCCTTGCACCTTCATTTGTTCCAGCTTCAAATCCAGTCCCACCTTTGCCAATCACTCAAATTCAATTTGAATCAAGTGCCACTCCCACTAGTGGAGGTTATACTAGTGGTTCGAAAAGGACATTACAACTGGGCATTACATCAGTGGATCCCAGAGATCAAGACAATGTAAAGAAGCAAAATATTATGACAACAATGCCAATGGTGTCTGTGACTGTGAGTCCAACAATTGTCACACCTTCAGGACAAAACCCTCCGAACACTAACAGTCCAAAAACTCCACTTGTAAGGGGTCAGGGCGTTACTGTTACTAATCCTCATGGTGTGATTGTTATAACCATGGGTGGAAGCTCATACATCGCTGCAAGTTCTATTTCACCTTTCAAACATTCAATTTTGTCAAAAAACCTTGATTTTCGTTACAATGATTTTGTAACTAACTTTGAACAAAAAAAAAATAGGAATAGACAAAATACTAAGACATTGAAGAGGGATGCATTTGTTGCAGCTCGTGATGTAGAACCTGCATCGAATAGGTTATTTCCCACATATGACCCAAACAATGAAACGATGGAGTTCATGGTTGTTATGCCCCCAGCTAGAGATAACAATCCACTAGAGAGTCAGATAGATCCATCTAAATTTCAAGTTAGAACTCTCCAAAATTAAAAATGTGGACAAGATAAATGTGTCAAAAATGACCAACCAAGTGGTCTACAATTCAGTGATGAAGTTGGAGAGAGAGAATGGAAAGCTTCAGGGCAGAATAGAAAAGTTACAGGCAGACCTGGCAAATGAAAAGGAAAAGGAGAAAGCAACAGATATTAGGTACAAAGAATTAGAGAAAAGGATAAAAAATTCATCCTCTAAAAAAGCAATTGCACAACAAGAACATATGGAGGAAGAACTGAAAATTGTGAGGGAAAATTTGGAAGAGAGCAATAAAAATCTTGAGGATGAACGAGCCTCTTCATTAAATTTATACAAAAGCGTGGAGAGTGCGGCACAAGTAAACAATAACTTAAAGAAAGAATTGGAGGATGAGAGGGTAAAAGAAAAATAGTGGGAACAGAAAGCAAACCAGTGGGAAGATGAAGCAGAGAAAATAAAAAAAATAGAGTGAACACCAGTTGTCAGAAATGAGAGAAAGGTAAAGAAGGCAAATAATACAATTAAAACTTACGAAAATAGCTTGAATGACCAAATGAAAAATAGAGTCAAGAAAATAAAAAGAGACCTTTGGGGGAAAATAAAGGTGACTAGTGATAGGTTGTGTGATTGGTTTGAATTGAATGAAAGTCTTAGAGATGTTTTTGGGAAGCTCAAAGAGCACATTGAGAAGAAGAAAAAATTTGTCGGAGAGAGAAAACTGCAAAAGAGATTTTGTATCAAATCAACACAACCAGTGACATGCATTTGGCAAGAAAGGGAATTTATGACCACGTTCGTGCATCAATAAACACAAATTTTGTCTTTCAAAAATGTTAGAAACTAAAGGAAGTACAATAAACTCTTTCCTTATTTGAGAGAAAGCTCGCCAAGATGAATCAAACAACAACCGAAATGACAGGTCATGATTTGCTGAGTCCTGGTCCTAATAACTCATTAACGAATTTTGTTGGAAGAGAAGCTTATAAATAAAGGTTGGAGGACACAATGATGACTGATTTAGGAAAGCTTCCTCGTGACACAACTCATGAAGGAATTGCAAAGTGCATCAAACCATTGACAAATTTGAATGCAGTATTGGAAGGATCATTGCTTTCAAGTCACTCTAACAAGTATGGATGGTTGACGAGGTTGCAGGTCATTTACTATAACTTGACAAATTTTGACCTTCCAAATGATGCAGAATGGAGCAAACTAAACAAATTGGAAAAATCATCTTCCACCTCACTCCATCACCCTCTTGTCATCTCTTCACATTCTTCAACACCTGCGAGGTGGTTAGGTTGATGATTACTAGCAAGACAGCTGATGAGGAAGGGTTCCAAGCGGAACTCTTCAAACTTGGTATCGGTGTTCTGGGTTCTTTTCTCTCGGTGCTCTTCAACAGAGTGGTTTGCACTGGGTTTCCTCACTCATGGTCTCGACACATCATTTACTTGATCCATAAGACTGGTGCGACCTCGGACCCCGAGAACTACAGAACCATCATGGTTGGACACACTTTTGCCAAACTCTATGCTATAGTCCTGAACACTATTTTATCCAGAGAGCTCGACCATCGCCAGTGTCGTGCGAAGGGGCAGACGGGTTTTCGGACTTATTTTCAGACCATGGATCACATTTTGACACTATGGACCACTATTGAGGAGGCCCGCTCCCACTCGGCGAAGGTTTACTGTTGCTTTGTGGATTTCCGCAAGGCTTTCGACTTAGTTCCTCAGGTGGCCGTTTTCCAGAGACAGAGACATTGGAATCTCCGAGATTCTCTTGACTGCTATTATGCGGCTTTACGAGTGTGTGGTAGGCAGATTTAGGACTCCACAGGGGTTCTCCAAGCCGATCCAGAGTACCATCGGGGTGAAGCAGGGCTGCCCTCTCTCTCCTATGCTTTTTGGCATTTACATTGACGAGCTCGAGGCTTTCCTCTGGGATCTCTCGCTCCCTAAGGATGGTTTCTATCTGCATCAGGTGTTGATCTCCATTCTTTTATTTGCCAATGATGTGGTCCTTTTGGCCTCCTCCCCCGAGGGTTTACAAAGACTCCTTGTTGGTTTGGCTTCCTTCTGAGAGCTTCGACAGTTGGTTGTGAACCTGGGCAAGACCCGAGTGATGGTCTTCAATTGGTTGAAGACTTCTCATATTCACTTCTATTTTTAGGGCTCAGAGATCGAGATCTCTTCCTCCTATACTTACCTCGGGGTTAAGTTCTCTAATCCTCGTTTTAGCTTGAGACTTGCTATGCAGCCCCAGGTCAACAAGGGGTTGGGCTCCTTGGCTCTGCTTGAGAGACAATGCTTCAGACATCACTTCCAGGACATCAGGTCCAAGCTGGCCCTCCTTGACTCTTTAGTCAGGCCGACGGTGCTTTATGGCTCTGTTGTGTGGGGGCCTTCTCTTCTTAAGGCATATTAGACCTCTGTTGAGAGAGTCCAGATCCTCCTCCTTCGATGCCTCATCAGATGTCATCGCTCTACTCCTTACAGCGTTATTCTTTCTGAGTTTGGTGCTCATCCTTTTAGACTTATATCTGGTCTGGTTCCTTCACCGTCTCCGGGAATTTGTTGATTTTGTTATCGGTTGGCAGAGATACCCTTATCTTGCTTACTTCTCTTCTTTGGCCCTTGCTAGTGTTGATTCCTCTAGTAGAGCTCGATGTTGGTATGCCCAGATTTCTGTCTTGCTGGGTTATGTGGGGATCTCGATTGATCATCTACCCTCGTTTCAGTTTTCCTTGGATGCTCCCACCCACCTCCTCCCCTCCCAGCAGGAGCTGAATGACCATGTCAGACTCGACATCTATAGACAGTATATCACCACGACCTGGTGCAACCCTTATGGAGGGCTTCGTCATAGGATGGCCTCCTATGCCAACCACTATATGGAGATCAGGGATAACTTTAAGAAACCCCCTCCTAGGAAAAAGTGTAAAATCCTGGCGAATCGTACATTAATTTAGGGGAAATTTTTTAATGATGATGGCGAAGTTTTTTTTCAAATTAAGAAAAAAATATAAAGTCGTAGGCGATTTTGTCCCTCTCGAATGAAAATTCCATAAAATTCTGGCGAATTATTGTCTTGTGAAGGTAAAAAAAATATTTGTAGTGGCGAATTATAAATTAATGTGGGTAAAATATGTAATATATGAGGCGAATTATTTTCTTGTGAAGGTAAAAAAAATATTTGTAGTGGCGAATTATAAATTAATGTGGGGAAAATATGTAA
>MU226272.1:6705527-6745498 GCA_018584345.1 Thuja plicata | reverse complement strand
TCGGCGGGAGGTATTAGGTCAAGATATACAAATTTGGCGAAGCCCGCGTAATTTGAACACGTCTTTTGTTATTTGCGAGGCGATTACGGGTCGCCCAAGACGAAGTATGAATAATAAAGTTGGCGAACTGGGGTCGGTTTGAGACACGCGTCCGCAAAATGCCAGGCGAATTTGGGGCCGCCTATAAATATATTTATAAAAATAGTGGCGAATATAGGCCATCCATTTGGGGCCGCCTAGAAATTATAGGCGAATTTTTAAATTTTATGGGGACCAAAAATTAGATTCCATTGGCGATAATGTGTAAGAAAAGTATAAAATTAAATATCGCGCGGGGCGATGGGCCCGGGCATTGGACCGAATATTAATAATGGCCAGGCGATAGGGTGAAACGAATATATTTAAAACAATCGCCAATTCCCTGCTCGCCGACATGCGACATTCGCCAATTGGCGAATAATCGCCACTAAAGTTATCGCTGATGGAGATTCTTGATGGGGTCATTGTGCGTCCTTACCTAGCCTACCGATGGAGTCACGCTCTTCGTATTTCTTTGGGGTCTTTCAAATTCGGCTCTCACCAGCTCCGCATCTAGACAAATCGCCACATTGACAGGGCTGACCGGATCTGCCGCCTTTGCACCTTGTTGGAGACCCAGTCTGAGGCACATTTCATTTTTCGATGTCCCATTTACTACGAGATCAGAGGGAGATTCTACTTCCTATTCAGACAGTGCAATTCCCTTGCCTCCTTCAGATACACCGATCAGTGATGCCTTGCTCTTTATCTTCAAGAGACCATACGACTTCAAGATTCCACCCTCCAGCTTATGTTCCCGTCTAGCCAGAGATTTGATCATCTTATCACATCCTTTTTCACTTCAGCGTCTCCTGCCCGCAGCACGAAGCGCCCTCTCGTTCCTCCTAGACACACTAGGCTTGTGAGACCTCGTAGAGATCGTAAAGATCGCACTCGGCCGCAACACTCCACCACCAGTGTTACTTAGCGACGGTCTGGGGCTCCTTCTAGTCTCAGATCGTACCCTTCGGTGCTCGATTACTTCTCGCCCGAAAAGAGCCTCTAGGTGCTCTTCCTGGTTCTTTTGTTCTTTGTTTTCTGTTTTCTGCTTTCTTGTTATTGTTCTTTCCCCGGACACCGTTTGGTGCTCCTATTGTTGGTTGTTTTGCTCTGTATGTTCCCAGTCCCTTAAACCCTTGTTGGTCTCTTGTTGGACATTAATAATTTATCTTATCTTATCTTATCTTATCTTATCGTATCTTATCTTATCTCATCAAAAATAGTATGTGAAAGTACTTTCAGTTTCAATCATCTCTATATTATTTATCTATTGGCTTAAATTGAGTTAAAAGTAACAAGTTTGAACTTTGTTTTTTTAACAGGATCAATGTAGCAGATGCTATAATGCTATTGCTCAATGCTAATTTACTAAATCGGCCTGTCAAATGCAAAAATGTACAGTTGTATAGATGTTGTACTGGTCTTGACTCTTACTAATTTTTATTTTGAGACTTCACATTAGGCAAATCAACCTGAAGCTATTGTTGGTCCCTTGTTTCTATAAAAGGGAAATCGGGGTCATTTGCTAAGGGTAATGAAATTGATATTGTGTATTGACTCTTGAGTCATAATTCATTGCCAATTCACTTTTGCAAACATAATCACACAGAGTTGTGTTCTACTTCTTATTACTATTAACGAATGAATTGTTACATTGTGTCATATTTGTAAATAAATTAATGAGAATATCTTTTTCTAAGAAATGAATCATATGAATTTCAAAAAAAAAAGAAACTTTAAGAATTGTACCATATGAGTTGAATAATGCAAATGAAAACCATTATTAATTGTAGAATTCATGACATTCACATTATCAACCACATTCATGTTTTTGACATTGGAATATGATATTATGCATGATTGATGATGAGATACAAAAACTGACAATAGACTACAACAAAAAGTTTAATAAATACCTAGGACCTGCTACTTCTACAAAGGTTCAAGTTGCCACATCATATCATTATCGGGATCCTTGGATTCATCGTCATCAACTTCATAGCTTCCTTGGTTCTTCGATATGTTTTCTTCACTCTGCATACCTCCCCTTAACTCAAGTTCAACGCTAGGATTACCAGTACCAGTACATGAGTCAATGACAGTCACATCATTGTTTCTGGCACTCCCAGTTTGGTTTGAAATGTTGCCCAGCCCTCTTCTCTGACATTTCTTCCTCCACAATTCCAGTGCCCTGTCATAAGGAAAAGTATGGACTTCATACCTGGATGTATAGAGCCTCAAGCAATTTTCCAAATTCTTGTCTAGTTTGTTTCTTAGCTTTGACTTTAGGAACCCCAAAAGCACTGAAAACTCTCTCATCCTCCACCGACCCCAATATCATGGTCAGACATAAATTAACAAGCTTGAAAAATTCTGATATTGAATCAATCAACATTTCGCTCTCAGTTCGATATTTCCAAAGCCTTGTTGTCGATCCATCTTTGTGGGGGTTCTGCATAATACTATATTGTTGCCTCATTGTCTGTGAAAAATGACCCTATTGTTCTCTCAAACGAGATTCATCTAAAATTCCATTTAGAGTTACTTCATTTAACTCTTTGGTTTTGCAAAAATGATCTATCAAAGTTAGTAGCTTAGTTCGATAATCCTTCGAGTTCTTGATACTCCAATATCGAGGAAACACAATAGACATGGATTCAAGTAGTTCGACTGGAGGGAATCTATCTCTAATATCTGAGGAAAGATCATAGGCAATGCGCTTCACAGAAGCAGTTACAGACTCAACGATCTTGGTAAAGTCTTCCCTTTTAACACTTGATATTCACTTCATGTTCTTCCTTCCTGGTTCCTCGGACTCGACCCTGGCATAGTAGTACATTGGTATCTCAACTCTGCGTACTTCTGCACATAACTCCTTGTTTACACCGATCTTTAAAAAGTTGTCAGGATTGTCCAAATCTGTGATTTTAAGCTAGCTGACAAATTTTAAATCATCACATGATCAATAGAGATTATCTAGCGTCATGCATGTCAATTTACGAAGCGCATCATATTCTGCAATATACATTGCTCTTTGCTGAGCCTTTTTCATTATATTTCTCATTTCCTCCAGTAGGGGGAGAAGACTTGCTAACGTTAAGAGTGTCTCTACATTAGTTAGCATTTGCAGTAGCTCAGGAAATTTGGGTAGCCCTTCTTCTTCACAACTTGAGTTCATTAGACCAAGCAATGATTGATATTCTGAAAACACTCGATGCGTTGGTCCATCCAAAGAGATCCATCTAGGATCATTATCCTTCAGAAGCTTGTTCCCGTCGGTTAGTCCTTCGGCAAAGTGTTGAAATTCCCTCAATCGTTTCGGACTTCGACAGAAGTATTGGTAGAGCTCTTTGATTAAAGCTTCAATTTTTTTGTATTGGACCATACTTGCTGACAACTCCAAAAGCTAGATTCATTATGTGGACCATACAGTGAATGGGAGTAACGTAGGGCGCACAAGAAGATTGTATCTTTGTGCAAAGACTGCCCCTATGACCTTGCATTACTAAAGTTCCATCCGCTCCAACACACCAACTTATTGACAATCGTCATGTCATTTATACCTCCATGTTCAATTAGAGAACTCTTTACTAGTTCAAATAAATTTTCAGCTGTCACATTATCCTTCATTTTAGCAACAGTTAGTAGATGAGGTTGACGAACAAAATTGTGTACAGTATAAACATGCATGCATACTCACGAAGTATTATCTACTACTGTAACCTCGTCTAAAGACAATGCAATAAAATTTGACTCTTTAATTTTTGACTTTAGATCCTCTTTTTCAACATCAGCAAGACAACTTGCCCATTCCCATCCACTATTTACTGCCCAGTGATTGTTAGGATAGTTATGAACTTTCAGAAAGTGTAATAAAGCACTCAATGATGGGTAGTCTGTCACAGGATGCCCTCTGCTCAAAATATTAAAGACAACACTTAACTGAACAACTTTTCCCATTAGTTCTACTTCCAATGTTTTTCCAAAACAAGCTTCAATAGAGCCTTTAACTTGAGCAGGCTTCGTCTGTATATTCTGTTGAAATTCATATAATTATGCATTCCTAACATGCAGAGATTCGTCCTTTGTTTTCCATCTTATCGCTGATTTTTCAACTCCATCTATGGTTTTCTTTTCGTAAACTTTACCTATATGCTTATCTATGGTGTCAATTTTTAACTGCAACCTCCTTTCCTTCTTATTTCGCTTGGTGCAAATCTTACATCTGCATTCTATTGGAGGCTGACCTTCAATTGGATTGTCCACTGGTTCAATGAATGGATACTTTGACACCCATTCTATTTGAAAATCCCTCGACAACTCCCACTTCTGATCTTTTTTTATTCCCTATCCTTCTTTGAATTGTTTTTTTCTTTTCTTTTTCCCTACACCATCATCATCTCTAACATTCCCAGTCTCATCCAAGTCAATTATATCATCATGGCTATTCTGGGTATTTAACTGAAAATCTTCTTCAAGTTCATCTTGATCTAAGATATCAGGTTCGCCTACTTCTTTAATATGTAGTGTAGTTTCAGGTTGTGAATCTTCAAAATCTACTTGTGATGAAGCAGCTTCCCAATTTTGGATAGAAACATTTCCAACACCAAGACCAAAGTACGATGATAAGATTTTGTGTTTTGTTGGCCTCTCTTAGCTTTCCCCACTTGCAAGAGCCTTACCCTTGGCCTTATTCTTGTTCGACGTCTCCATTCTCCAACGACTTCTAGTGCAAAATAAAAATGTTAAATTGTTGAAGAAGTGACAATAGACTATAATATATATAAATATCATTCTGGATTCATTGGCCCTAAAATCATGTTTGAGGTCTCCCTGGTCACCATTGTTCGCTAACTGGTTACCACTAAATAATAATGATCTCAAAATTACAGAGTTGTAGAATAAGTATCACTTACCTTTGCCTCAAATTAAATTGCAGTCGTGACTTGCCAATGCAATATACAGTTGCACTCAACAGTCTGAAACTTCGCTATCGATCAAATATTTTTATACTAATCCTTATTTGGTGAATTCGGCAGAAGGTATTAGGTATACAAATATTTGGCGAAGCCCGCGTAATTATAACACGTCTTTTGTTATTTCCGAGGCGATTATGGGTCGTCCAATACCTTCGCATGATTAATAATGTTGGCGAAATTACGTCAGTTAGAGATACACGTCCGTAAAATGCCAGGCGAATTTGGGGCCGCCTATAAATATATATGTATAAAACAGTTGGCAAATATAGGCCGTCGATTTGGGGTCGCTTAGAAATTATAGGCAAATGTTTTAAATTTACGGGGACCAAAATTTATATTCCATTAGCGATAATGTGTAAGAAATAGAAAAATTAAATAAACTGATAGACGATAGACCCGAGCTTTGGACCCAATATTAATAAATGTCGGGTGATAGGGTCGATCCAATATATGAAAAATATTTGTCAATTCTCAAGTCGCCGACATGCGACATTCGCCAAATGGCAAATAATCGCCACTAAAGTTTTTGTTGGGATTAGGAGACTAATATTTCAGCTATCACTGAAAGTGGCCTACCACAAAACAACTATTTCCTACATCGCAATCAGCTACTTTTTTATTTTTGGCAAACAACAGGGACTCAAGCTACATCGAAGCTCTTGTTAATACCTACATTTTTATGAACCTTTCATATTAGATGAAGAAGATGAACAAATGCTACCTTCACTAGAGGGCATGGTTTGTGACAACCAAGCAATACTTTTGGAAGATGTTGTGTTAAAGTGGAAAACAACGGAGACACAACAAAACTCAGAATTTTGGAAAGTGGGACACCAAGGAGAAACTGGAAGAACTCTTTCCCCACTTATCATCTCATAAACATTGATTCCTCTAATACTGTCGTTTGTTCAAAAAAGTAGAACATTAGAATAATTTTATGTTCTAGTAATTTCTACAAGTTGTGTTTGAGAAATTTGGGATCAGCCCGTGTTAGAAAGGGTTGCCTACTATGAACATGGCAGAAGTTAAAAGCCAGTAGGCGCTTGGTCCCCTACAATTCAACGGTGAAATAAAGAATATCTGTTAATGAAGTTATCTACACATCCACATAAAATGGGTTTTAAATAAGCATACAGCCTCTTAAGATTTTCATTCTCCATGGTCGCTTTTTCTTACGGTAGTAGAAGACCTGTGATAAATTTTAAGAACTACTTAAGCTAAATATTCTTGAGCTTCTTCATGAGGTCAAGCAGATACAATTATAAAATAATATATGTTGGTGAGAAAATAACTTTCCAGGGCAAGGGGTCCCATTTCCCAAGTAGGGATGCTAAAGAGACTATGGCCTTGACAATTCCAGGACAAGTACTTTATTTTAGTCATTGAATTGCCCCCTATACACTTGATTAGCAATTGTAATATTCTGTACGGTGGAATTCAACTGGCCTACGTAATTTCTTTCATTCTTTATTTTGTTCTTTTACAAGGCTAATTCCAGATTCAATCATATGGAGCTCGCCACATTATGTTAAAGCTTGTTATCTCTGTGTTGTGATTACTGCATGTCACATCAGCCTCCAAGAAAATAGCAAACTGAAGTAAAGAACTTTGAGTACAAGGGGCAGCGCCACAAAACTGCATCAACCGAACATGATATGAAATTTCTCTAAAGAAATGCAAAATTAACATTTCAAATCACCACATGGTGCAATATATGAAAAGACTGACATTTGAGTTAAAAATACAGTAATCGTTCTAAGCCAGGTTGTAATATTTGTCAATTTCTAATAGATGATGCGACTCATCAAATTTCATAAGACAGTTGTATACAGGAATTAGATGTGCAATTAATCTGCTTCTACGTCATGCCTTGATTTGTGCCCTCATTAATACACCACTGATATGTCATGAGTGTTACTCTGATGTTCTTAAAAATGATTTTTATATCAATGATCAAAACTATTTTTTTGATGACCCAAATCCACCAAAGCCCATCATTGCAGCCATGTCCTGATCACAGTCATCAAGATCTTCCTCCACGGCTTTTTCTTTCTGTGTCAAATAATAAAAACAAGACACGATTTCAAAGACATGCTGCTTAATGCATCTTCAGATAAAAGATTTGTGGACAATTTGGTTTATTTAAGTACTTTCAAATAGGAATATATGCAATAAACAGATAGAAACAAGATTCTGTTCTTCACAAAATAGCTTGGTATAAAATGCATGAGTTCCATATATACCTTCTTTTCCTTTTTCCTCTCTTTCCTCTGTCGTTTTCTTTCTTCCTCCTCTTGTTGTTGTTTCAGTATCCTATCATCCAAATCTGCAAATATTGGCTAACAGACCAGTTSAGAAAGATAAGAATGTTAAGTGCAATAAAAGATGCTGGAAATYGTATAGGTTCCCCCTCTCCATATTTGCCAAACTCAAAATCCTAACTAGGCATAAAGAGCTTACAACATCTCAGTTTACAAGTAACTGCAAACACAAACATGATATTCTGTGTWCAAACAGTAGTGAAGAAACATATGCCTCGTATTAAAGATTCTGAAAGTAAGTGTATGTAGCATGTGTGCTTATTTACATATTAGGTTTAAAATTTGTACGAAAGTTCACCTTGTTCAGTAAAGCTGCTAACAACCTTCCTTTTCTTCAGAGATTCAAACCGTTCTTGGACCTGAGGAAGCAAGTTCCATAAAAAGTGAAATGTTATGATATGCATGTACACTCAAAGTAAACATCAAATACCGTATTCTGAGATAGCACAACTGAGCTGTGCTTTTCCAATAGCAAATAAAGCCATACTTCAGAGAGTGTGGGTTTGAAGCTTGAAAACCTAGCTGATTCTAAATCTTTTCCGTGTGTCTTACAGTCCATAGTTACAAGACTAGCCAGGACATACCCAGAATTGATGAGTCCTGAGACAAGCAAGTTGAAACAAGGCCTTAGAACTCGTGACCAGGGTATTGGATGAGTCTAGATAGGTAGACTCAACAATGTCAATGAAAATCAAGACAAAAGGCACAGAAATTTGAAATTGCTTAAACATGTAAGCATGAAATTCGAGCATTTTTTGAAGGGTTTGGAGGACTTCTGGAGGATGGTTAAAAGAGATTAAATAATGAAAAATGGTGTTGCCTCTTTACCCCCACACACGTGGTGCTTCCCCTTGACCTTGCTGGGGGTGTTGCCCCTAGGCCCCCACAAGTGACTCTCCCATTCAAACCCAGTATTGATGCTACTCCCAAATCCCTGCTCCAGTTTTATAAAATGAAAAAAAAAAAAAAAACTTTTTTTGGCCATGTTGGATGGAAGAGCAATTTTTTTTTTCGACCTTTTCCAATCAAATTACATTTGTACTTCCAGTTTGCTAAGTCAAACCCTACCCTAAGTAATGGTCCTAAGACTGTAGAAGCATTTACAGGCATGTCTGACATACCAGTGAATGACTCCACATAAAGCTAGTAATGCTGGGCTGAGGGATAAAAGTTCACTTTTACTATAGTTCATGACTCCGTATTGTGATTTTTGTTTTTGGTGCCATTGATATCATGAGTCTGAGTCTAAGTCTTGTAATACTGGCCTTACCACTTTGTATAATTTTTAGGGTGTCACCATTGAGGTCTCCATTGTATGGTGTTTTTGACTTCCTGAAGGAATTTCAGAAATTCTGTCCCTTTGGGTGTGGTTTCCCTTCCCTAGTTGTGAAGCTGCCAAATTGTGAAATCAAACTATCATACATGTTAAAAGTCCTACAAATCACTTCAAAGATATATTGTTCATTATGTTCTAGAAGATAGCAATAGAGCTTTATACCTAAAGACCGACAAAAACCATAAGTTAGTGGAACTAGGCTTCTGAGAGTAGATCTTTGATGTGTATCTGTTACCTTGGTTTAAATTGATTTATTTTAGACTTCCTTGAAATATTTCACGGTTACACAGTCACTTAAGAGTGTTGATTTCCCTATCCTGCAAATGGAGGAGTTTCAAAAGAGCACAATATTTCAGTCTAAGTTGGCCTATGTTAAGGAACTAAGGACAAAGTATGGTGTCAGGAGCAGAAGTATCCATCTAAAGAGCAGATAGCAGGTTCGCACAGAACCTAAAGGTAGCTTCCTTTGAATTGTTTTTTTGGCATCTAAGGCCAAAGGGCTTGGAGATCATATATCAGCAGAAGTTAAGAGAATCCTGTTAGGGCTCATGCTAAAAATAAGACAAAAGAATCACATAAATATTTTAGTAAGCTATGAGCAAGAAGGAAGCAGTCCTCCAGATGGACTTCCGAAGAGTTCTGCAGCTGTGGAGTGTGTTGGTATGCTAAACACCAATTCTGATATGAGCCTGGACCCTCAGTTCTGCAAGTAAGGCACTAACTAATCCAATCAGAAGTTAGCCGAAGTAATGCAAGACCATGGCACTACAATGTCCAGAAGCAACTTGCAAATCAATCAGTTGCAGTTGAGGCTAATTGAGGACGAGATTGATCTGCTTGCATCAATTCAGATATTAAGGATTTGAAGAAATAAGTAAAATAAAGCATCAGTCCACTGTCCATTCCCTTGGAGGCTTTCAGCTCAGGCAGCTAGAGATTGCACGTGGTTGAGTGCATTGCCAACTAGAAGATGAATATAGATGAAATTCGCATTTTGACTGTTTCTATGCATTTAGCTTCCAAATGATGCACCCTTTAATGGAGCATAATCTATAATGTTATGCTGCACTCAAAAATAAATAATGAAAATGGAAAAACAGGACCTTTTAACTAGCCTTATCACCCGAACTTTTCCCTCATTATCGGGAACCTTGCACCTTATTATTAGTCCCATGGTAAATTTCTTAATATATAGTTTCCTAAAGCTTTACTGTTCCCAACAGCAGCTCTAAGGGCCCTCTCCCTATCAGATTAGGGAAAAATAATGATAAGATAAATAATCATTTCCTTGACAAGATGGGAAGAAACAATATTGTGTGATGATGATTAAACTCCAGGGTTATCAGTAGGCATCTTTGAGTTAGGATATGGAAACCTCAAATCTCAGTTCTGACTGCGTATTTAGGATTTTATATAATCTTCTCAATGATAGTTTGGAAACAACAGTCCTTTTCTTATTAGTCCATTTCTAGCCATTTCGAAATAAACATCTTTTTGGCTATGTTGTAGCTGTTATTGTGGGAGTTACTAAGGCTGTTAGAAGGGAGGGCACTGAATTGACGCCCCATTTGAACTATCAAAGATCCTTGAAAAATTGAGAGCTTGAAGGTTTATTAGAAGCAGTAGCACTAATAATCCCATACTTCAATTGTCACTCCAACAACTAGTATAGGCCGAAAGCTTAAGCCTGCTGTTTATTTCAGGCTGCATGAGGCTGTTGGGAGGGGCAGCCTTAAATTAAAGCCCCATTTGATCTATCAAAAAACTGATCAAGGATTCTTGTAAAACTTAGTAGCTTGAAGGTTTATTAGAAGCAGCAGAAATAATAGTCAAATGTTTCAATCACAACTCCTACAGATACAATAGTTCAGAAACTTAAGCCTGCTGGCTTTTTAGGCCTTATGTGTTGATGTTATAGCGTAGGGAGCTATCTTTCTTTCCTAAATTCTAATTTAAAAAAATGACTGTTGAAGTCATCTCTGTTTTGTATCGCTGCTTCATATGCTGTTGAAGTTGAAGCAACATAGTCACCGCAAATGTATTTCTATATTGACAGATACTTTCACTTGTAACGGCAGTCTTTTCATTTCTCACGGAAGACTTCATTTGTCATGGCAATCTCTTCAATTGTCACGGCAGACCCTTCGTTTCAAGACAATGAAGAGTCAGCAGTTTACATATAAATAGAGTCCAACTATGAAGGTTTTTTTTTCTGGCAAAGGAAGACAAGTTTATACATCTGAGCTAGTTTTGTGTGAACTGTAATTCAGACTCCTGCTTATTCATTAATAAAAAGTGATATTTTTGTGGCTGGGTTTTTCTCCCTCGAGTTGGAGGGTTTTCCCAGGATACTTACTGTGTTCTGTGTTTTGTGTTCATTATTTGTTGTGTTGTTTATCTTCATTTATGGCATTTTATCACTAACATGGTACCAAAGCCATGTTCGATGTAGCTTCCAGGAACATTCCCGTTTTTAATTTGTTTGATTTTTTAATTAAAATTGTGGCGGGGCAGGAGTCATACCAGTGTCTGGGTGAAATGTCAATAGATAGTCTGCAAAATTCTTCTTGCTAGGGCAAGGGCTTCATGTCTGTTGTTGGCTATATGACACTTTGTATTGTATGTTAAGCTTATTGTGTGTGCAATGCTTGTATTCCTTCTTGTATCGAAAGCAACTTTGGGCAATGTACAGTCTGCCAGAATTGCCCTGTAACGACTGCTGCGTTCATTGTTGCTGTGAGAGATGTGTTCTCTGTCAGGTAGAGAGAGAAATCTAATACGGCGAAAGTTGGGGCAAGCCTACAAAGTGCCCTCCCCCTGCTCAGAAAATCGATCCGAAAAGCAATTCCGATTAGCCAATTTTTTTACAGAATCAGAGAGTTGTTGGAATAGGTAGTTGGACCAATCGAAATGATCGGCAGGCTAGGTGTCTATCTCCACGATGCAGTCATTGCAACTGCTTTCCGCCGACTCCAGAACGGTGGACAGTCAGTCGGGTCCATGATTCGTAGAAATGCCCGCAACAAACGATTAATAGTGTTTACTGTTCACTCCAAGGATATTCTCAGCATGGTCTTCTCCATTGGTAATTGTCAGATTGTGTCTGCCTCGTGTGACAGAACCATCAAGCTCTGGAACACCCTTGGTGAGAGTAAATACTCAATACAGGGAGGGAATACAAGGTGAAGAACATGTCGCAGGCGGATTTTCAATCGTATGTAGCTGGATCTGGCCGAGGTGGAGATGCCAGGACTCATGGCCTGCAGGGTGGAGTACGGGCCCTCGCAGCTGTTTAAGGGTGCTTGCATAACCGGCTCCCTCCATATGACCATCCAGACTGCTATGCTCTTCGAGACCCTCACGGCTCTCGGAGGTAAGTTTCTTTGTATTCCTTTGTAATCAATTTCTAGCTAGAATATGAAGGAATAACTTAACTCAATTTTTCCGATACTGTCTTGCTTCCAGTTTCTGCAAATCCGAGCTTATAATTCCTTCTAGTTAAAATTATATTTGTGTTGTGATGAATGGGTTTAGTTTTCTGATTTGGGTTTGATTTGGCAGTGAAGAATGAAGCAGAGCAAATTCTACTTGGCTCTGGATACAAACAAAGAGGGAGAATCTTCACGGGAAATATTATTGGAAAATCGAACAGGTAAGATCTGTCTACGACCACTCCAATTGTGTATTCGCCGGTGGCTTACAAATCTGAATACGGCTTCAGCGATTGAATTTTTATGTTGGTGTTAGGAGGATGTGAATGGTTTTCACGGTTGCCATTGTCGCCATTATTGTCTGGGTCTGTGCTGGTGCCATAGATTGCAGCTGCATGCCAGAGAGCAGTTGCCATCATAATGTGTTTGATGCAGCTTTAATGAGGGGGATGTCAAGTATGGAACAGGCAATAGGACTGCTTAACGAGCGATGGAGAATTCTGCAGGATTTGAAGTAGATCTGAGTCATGCACCTCAGACCGTTGTTGCATGTTCCACAATATGTGTCTGAAGGTTGGAGAACTAGAGCCACCCTTGTGGATGGATCCCAAGGAAAATGAGCTTGTTGCTAGGTCACTTGAGAGTGAGAAGTCTTTACATTTTGGAGAGAGTTTGAGACGAGCTTGGTGTTGTGGAGAATGCTGCCCTTGCTGAGAGGGAGTCTCAGCATCAGTTGCTCTTATTATGCTAAAATTCATATTTCTCTGGGACGGAGAAATATGAGGTGAAAGCCTTTGAAGAGATGTTGCTCTTTAATGCATATTTCTCTGAGACAAAGAAATATGAGGAGAAAGCCCTTGAGAGATGTTGCACTTTAATGCATATTTTCTGAGATGGAGAAATATGAGGTGAAAGCCCTTGAGAGATGTAGCTCTTTCCACACATGGGAGTAGCCATGGTGGACGTCATGTTGAGAGACTACATGATGACATCACGTTGAGTGCTTCCATGATGGGTACTTCTATATATGCTTCTTTCCACACATGAGAGTAACCATGGTGGACGTCATGTTGAGTGACTCCATGACGTTATCACGTCGAGAGATTCTGTGATAAAACTCTTTTCCACAAATGGGTGTATCCATTGTGGGTGTCATCACATTGAGAGATTCCGTGATAAACTCTTTTCCACAAATGGGTGTAGCCATTGTGGGTGTCATGTTGAGAGACTCCATGACAGGGATATCTGGAAAGATACCTCCCTAGCTAAGAGGGAGTGTTGAGGTTATAGTGTTGGGAGCTATCTTTCTTTCCTAAATTCAAATCAAATAAATGATTGTTGAAGTCATCTTTGTTTTGTATTGCTGCTTCGTATGCTGTTGAAGTTGAAGCAACACAGTCACCGCGAATGTATTTCTATATTGGCAGATGCTTTCACTTGTAACGGCAGTCTTTTCATTTCTCACGGAAGACTCTTCATTTGTCACGGCAATCTCTTCAATTGTCATGGAAGACCCTTGGTTTCAAGACAATGAAGAGTCAGCGGTTTGCATATAAATAGAGTCCAACTATGAAGGGTTTTTTTTCTGGCAGAGGAAGACAAGTTTATACGTCTGAGCTAGTTTTGTGTGAACTGTAATTCAGACTCCTACTTATTCATTAATAAAAAGTGATATTTTTGTGGCTGGGCTTTTCTCCCTCAAGTTGGAGGGTTTTCCCAAGATACTTACTGTGTTCTGTGTTTTGTGTTCATTATTTGTTTTGTGTTGTTTCTCTTCATTTCTGGCATTAAATCACTAACATTATGAAGCTGTTCAGAGAGGGATCCTTAAATTGAAGCCCTGTGTATCTATGAAAAAAAACAATCAAGGATTCTTGTACAAGTTGGGAGCTTGAAGCATTATTAGAAGCAGCAGCACAAATAATCACATATTTCAACTGTATCTCCTTCAACAACTACTATAGGCCAAAAACTTAATCCTGCTCGCTTTTTAACATAATGAAGTGGCTAGCTAAGGACAATATGGGAGTATGGCCTTCAATGGCTGCCCTCCTAATGCCAAGCTGATTTGAAATTTTAATAAGATTACTCAACTACATCATTATACGTCTTGTGCATATTTTAAGCATTACCATCTTGGTCAACCTTCAGGTTTATCAGGCAGCAACTTTTCAGTTGACTCATGGCAAACCAAATCTCAATTCTGAGTCTTAACAGTGCAATTCAGTTAGAGTCGTGTAGTTTCCACAGTCAATGATTTTAGATTTTAGATTTTCTGGATTAAACTGTGCGAAGGTTTTTAAAAAGTGCAATTTAGATTTTTTTATATTCTTGTCAATAACAGATTAGAACCCTCTAGCCCTTCTAGTATTTTTATCATTCTATTTCGAGCATCTTTGAAATAAATATTGTCAGCTATTTTTTAAACAATTTTTTTTGTAGAAATTCACACTGTTGGTAGTGGCACCCTTCAGATGAAGCCCATTTGATCTATCAACAAATGGCCCAAGAAAATTTGACAAAATTAGATACCCAAAGATTTATTGGAAGAAGCAGCATTTGTAACCATAAATTCTAATTCTTTCCTTCAACAACTGATTGGACAAAATATGAATGCTGTTTTTTCACCAAATAAAGGAGTTTATTAAGAAGAATACGGTGTTAAAAAGATATTTAACATAGTGATGTCCAGATAAAATTTCCAAAATGAAAAACTGGAGAAAAGATCTCAGAATTCTAATAGAGAATGGTGTTCAACAGCTACCCTCCTAGCCATTGACGTTTGCATGAAATTTCTCAGAGATGATACATTCCTCGTACATAGTTTGAGGCTTGAGCATCTCTAGTCTGGTCACCCTCGGGGGGTTCTCTGGTCCCTAGACTTGACATGATGTAGATGGTCTGCTAGAATGCAGATATTATAATTAATTATGGGTGATGAAAGTACTAATTTCAACAGTAGAACTTTTCTTATCTTTTGACTCAGATATCTGAAATAATTTTTGAAAGCATGTCAACAGGCATTTCCATCTAACGTATTGCCCTTGGAGATCATTTATGAATTGGCTTTCCAAGACTCTTGATTTGCATGCCACAAAATCTCGTAGCACTGTACTTTTTATTCACTGAGAAGCAGAAGATTCCATTTACATGAATGGGCCCTTCAAATTAGCGCAAAGAAACTGTTTTACTAAGCCGTAATAAAAGGCTTTCTGTGATATTCAGATTTTTCTCTCCTCTTTACAAATGATTCATTGATGTCTAAGATGTCATACCTAGGTGGAGCAATGATGAGAAATCAATTAACAAGCATTCCACTGTCTAGACTTTAAGATGCAATATCTAGGTGAAGCGGTAATCACAGGCCAGTGGGAAAAAGAACTAAAATTGCTGACAATCAGCATTCTTACCTTCACATCAATCCTCAAATGGGAAGACACTGAGAATAATTATATTTATAATGTTTAAAAGAAGTGCTTTAACTTCATGAAACAATATTTATTTCCATATACAATTGAGAATTATATTTGCTAACTAGAACATTCAAAATATATCATTTAACCATATCCAAATCCGCGTGGGGAAGCCACATGTTCTAAGTATTTACCTGTTCCAAGGATGCCCTTTCAACTCGCATCGACATACCCAATGCCCTTTGATCTGTTAAGAAAAAGATAAGGATCATTTCAGTGTTGTAATATTACAAAGTCAGACAAATGACAAATCCCAAACTTTTGGCAATATTTTAATAAGATCTGATCAGAAATCTAAAACTTACGCTTTTTCCCATTTATGTGATCTAAATAGTTTGCCGAATCTTTCACTACGCATTCACAAACACTGCAGTAATATCCAGCCTGAAATGACAATGAAGTGCAAAATGCAAAGTGGTAATATGATATGCTCAACATATAAGATACACTTGATAGACCAAAATCTATAAATGACAAAACCATAAACAGAGAACCATAACTGCTGTTACAGCAGATTGAAGAAGAACAGAGATTTTATTAACTGACAAAAACTAATTACATTGCCTCTATATATAGAGGACTGTTTGTACCGAACTAAAACATAAACCAATGCAATTCTGTAACTCCATTCTACATGGGCAGTGGGAGGAGTGAGTGGAATGATTCCACCGTCTTATTAGGCAATGTGTTTATAACTGCATGCTGACTGTAATAAATGGTTTGGACAGACAAAGCAAACTCTTAACAACCTCTGCAGTTCCATAACAGACTACATAGGTGGCTGAAAACATAAAGGGAAGAAATTAATTCTGCCAACACCCCCCCTTAATTTTGACCATTAATGTTCTGTGATCATATCCAAATCTTCAGACTTCTCAAACCTGATCTTTATTTTCATAACTGTAGTGTACTGCTTCATTACTGTATTTCCCTCATTGTAATGGCCTTGGGATTTTGCTGCTTATCCCTAACAAATACAATTTTAAAAATGGTTTCAGTATACCATAAACTATTACATGCATGAAGTGGTTTATAGCTGACCACAAACTTTGCACACAAGTGGTTTCGACTGACCACAAAAACTCACATACAGGTGGTTTCAGATAACCACAAACTTTACATTCACATGGTTTTAAATGACCATGAACTAACATGATGGAGATTCACTAATTCACAATACATTTTATCACTTTGGACTTTATTTAGGAACTTTTATGCTTTTCCTTTTACTTGATTTGGCCATGACTATGGCAACACACCAAATTTTCCATCAACCTTGTCTCACTCCAACAGCTACAGCTATATCTGATAACGTTATGAAAATACAATATTATTTTAGCCATGTCTTCTATGGCTTCCATCCATGGGCAGCACACACTTTTACAATTGTCAGAGCAGATTAAACAACTACTTTCACCCATCTTTTCATTTCAAAAGAGAAAACCTTCGGGTTCCTCAAAAAGACTAAAAATAACATCTTTCACCAAGCGACTACTACAACAGTCCAAGCGAGCTATATCTCACCTTAGATTGACTCAAACAACAACTATCAACACTTTCAAACATCAACACTTCTATTTGTGTAGACAAACCTTGTTACTCTGGCATCTTTTTTAAACCAACAACTACATCTTCTTTCTTATTTCTTCACCTCTTATCGTTGGTGACTCCACTTGCATTGGCTGCAATGACTTTCTACTTACACAGATCAACTCTCTGTGTCTGCAATCTTCAATCTTTCTCTAGACTTTCCCTGCTTTAGCTCTTCTTTGATCTTCAACAATCAACTTTAACACCATTTTCAAATAGTTGATAACTCCTCCAAATTTAAGAAAAGTTCCAGCTGGTGGACTCTTGACTGCTACAGCAGTTAACAAACTAATGTCTTTGTCACTTTCATAATTCTGGATCCTGGGCCCTCCCCTGAGGGAGTTGGGCCCAGCCCAGCTCTGATACCATTTTGATAGACTAAAATCTATATATGACAAAATCATAAACAGAGAACCATAACTGCTGTTACAGCAGATTGAAGAAGAACAAAGATTTTATTAACTGATAAAAACTAATTACATTGCCTCTATATATAGAGGACTGTTTGTAACAGAACTAAAACATAAATCAATGCAATTCTGTAACTGCATTCTACATGGGCAGTGGGAGGAGTGAGTGGAAGGATTCCACCATTCTAATAGGCAATGTGTTTATAACTGCATGCTGACTGTAATAAATGGTTTGGACAGTCAAAGCAAACTCTTAACAACCTCTGCAGTTCCATAACAGACTACATACATGGCTGAAAACATAAAGGGAAGAAATTAATTCTGCCAACAACAGTCAACCTCAAAAACCATCCTACTCTACATTAAGGAAGATGCAACAAAAGCCTGTGGGTAATGCATGGTTTACTAGTTGGGCAAAACTGTGGGCAATGACACACTAACCATAACATCATGAGATGTCATGGAAAGGTTCCCTGTTGATTTTTAAAGCAGAAATACCACAATGCAAAGATGAGATAACTCAAAACACAAGGACACCAAAGGATACCCTGGGAAAATCCTCCAACTTGAGGGGAAAAACCCAGCCACACCAAAAAACAATGTTTTATTAAATAATAATGAAACTCTGAATACAATCCTCACTAACTTCTAAGACTGCACACACTTGAGGAACAATACACAACGTTCTTTTTACAAAAATATTTGACTGATAAACAACAGGTATCCTTTACACTTAATACACCTGTAAGAGTAATGGATGCTACATACAAATGATAACCACACATAGAACAACCACGATAATCTACAAACAAATACTTGCAATATACAACAGAATGAACACCTACAGTCACTATGCAATAGACATCCTCCAGGTAATACGGAATAATAAACAACAATATGATAGTCTTCAAGAACACACAGCACTTGCCACAGAAAACCGATCAACTCTCCAAAAGAATGCTTCACTAGAATCCACGTTATCTTCTCACAAGACAACTGCGTCAACATTCTTTGTCTATCGTGGCAAATGAACCACTTGCAGTTACAAAGAAGAAGACCGTTCAAATGCTGGAATCGAAGACTCTTCATAGTCTTTTGTCCGTCACCAAGGGGCGTGACTATTCAGTTTCTTGAACCGTTCATAATCAAATGAAGGACTCTTCGAAGTCTTAAACACTCATCCTCAATGAAAGAATAATATCTGACGACATCAGAGAATAGGAATAGACATTTGAATAGATACATAGCAACAGAATCAAATTGTCAAACCATATCGTAGAGCAACCATCACAGGTAAGCAAGATATCTCCTGTAGCTACAATCACCAACACTCCCTCTTAGCTAAGGAGATATATTTTCAAAGACTCACGTCATGGAATCTCTCAACATGATACTCACAATGGCTACACCCATTGGTGAGAAAACAAAAAGTTTATCACGGAATCTCTCGACGTGATAACGTCATGGACTCGCTCACATGACATTCACCATGGCTACTCCCATGTGTGAAAAGAACAAGCTCTTATCATGGAATCTCTCAACATGATGTCCACCATGGCTACACCCACGTGTGGAACGAGCATAACCATAGGCTCTTACCATGGAATCTCTCAACATGATGTCCACCATGGCTAAGCCCATGTGTGGAAAGAGCACATCTCATAAGGGCTTTCACCTCATATTTTTCCCTCTCAGAGAAATATGCATTTTAAAACAGCAATATATCATAAGGGCTTTCACCTCATATTTCTCCCTCACAGCGAAATAAGCATTTCATCATATAATGAAAAAACAACTAATGCTGAGACTCCCTCTCAGCAAGGACAGCATTCTCCACAACTCCAAGCTTGTCTCGAAAATGCACAAACTTCACTCGAGAGAGAGGCTTGTTGAGAATGTTGGTTGTATGTTTATTAGTGCAAATATATTGAAGTTTAATAGCTTTTCTCAGCACCGTATCTCTGATGTAATGATATCTTATTTCCACATGTTTTGTTCTATCATGAAATACTGGATTCACAGAAAGCTTTACACAACTTTGATTATCACAATGAATCACAGTTGGCTCTAAAGCTTGACCAACAATCCTGCAAGAAGTTTCTTAAGCCACACTGCTTCTCGAGCAACTACACATGCTGCAATATATTCAGCTTCTGCAGTGCTTTGAGCCATAGAAGTCTGCTTCCTGCTGCACTAGGAAATTATGGCAAACCCCAAACTGAAACAACATCCAGGAGTACTTTTCATATCAGCTACACTCTCAGCCCAATCAGAATCAAAATATCCCTGTAAATTCAGATCTATATCTAAAGCATATCTCAAGCCAAATCCAATTGTGTCGCGCAAGTATCTCCAAATATGCTTGGCTGCAACTAAATGAATGTCTTAGTTCACACATGAACTGACTAAGAGCACTTAGTCAGTTCATGGTGGAATCTACCAAATTAAAACTAGCTGCAGTAGCTCTCAATTTTTTCAAATTTGTCTCCATTGGAATAGCCATGGCCTTGCAATCCAACATCCCAAACCTCTTCAAGATATCTATAGTGTATTTCCCTTGACTAAGAATAATCTCATTGGATTTTTGCCACACTTCAAGTCCTAGAAAATAATGCATGAGACCAAGATCCTTCATTTCAAACTCGGAGGTTAAATCTTTCTTGCATTTAAGAATGAGACTATCTTCGCCAATAAGAAATAAATCATCAACATAAAGAACCAGAATTAAAACTTTACCATTAACTATCTTGAAGTAAAGATTTGAATCTGCATCATTCTTGGAAAATCCCAAGCTCATCAAGTACTGATCAATCCTTTCATACCATGCACGAGGTGCTTGTTTAAGGCCATACAACGGCTTCTTTAATCTGCATAAATGAGACTCCTTCCCATGAATCACAAAACCATCTGGTTGTTCAATAAACACTTCTTCAATTACACCATTAAAAAAAGCAATCTTTACATCCATTTGATGTCATTTCTAGCCTTAAGCTCAAGCAATAGCAATAATAGTCCTGAAAGAAGTATACCGAGCTACAGGAGCAAATGCCTCCTCATAATCTATACCTTCCTTTGAGAGAAACCTCTTGCCACAAATCTTGCTTTGTACTTCTCAATACTTCCATCAGTTGCATGCTTGATTTTGAACAACCACATGGAAGACACAACTGATTTTTCTTTAGGTCTTGGTACAACATCCCAAACATCATTCTTGATGATAGATTGATATTCTTCTAACATGGCATCTTTCCAAACTTGCCGATTTGATGCTTCCTCAAAGCTAGAAGGCTCAGTCTCAATGATATGACTCATTAATACCACATAATCTTAAAATTGTTGTGCTCTCTTGCTTTCTCTAAAAGTGTCACGAGGAGCTGCATAATTTTCAGCCTCTTGCATTGTTTGTCTAGCCCATAGAGGTCTCTTTCTACTTGAAGAAATGTTACTTGGCCCATCAGTAGGTTCTATGGGATCAGCTGATTCAAAAATCTCTTCTGGTTCGATGGACTCCCTTTGAATCTCATGAGAATGATCAGGATAAATGTCCAAATTTTGATTTGTGTCTTGTTCTTCGCTGTCCATTTCTAAGGAAGACCCTTTTTATCTTTTGAAAGCAACTTCCTCTTCAAAAGATACATTTCTACTGATCTCAATTTGTTTCTATCCTGGAATGTAAATCATGTAGGCCTTAGAAGACTCATTGTAACCTAAAATTATACCTTTCTTGCCTAAAGATTCTTGTTTGATCTTTTGTCTTTAGGCACATGAATATAAACATGACTACCAAAAATCCTTAAGTGACTAACTTCTAGTTTAACACCTGTGAAGGCCTCTTCAGGAGTCATGTTTTCTAATATTTTATGAGGGCTCAAGTTCTGAATATAAACAGCAGTTCTAAAAGCTTATGTCCAAAAAAAAGTTTTCAAATATTGATCATGAATCATTGCTTTGACTGCCTCAACTATGGATTTGTTTTTCCTTTCAGCAATCCCATTTTATTGAGGATTATAAGGGACACAAAACTCCCTCTTAATCCCTGCTTCAATGCAGAAATTTTGAAAGCCTTCAGAAATGTATTCACCTCCATTATTGGATCTCAATACCTTGATCCTTTTTCCTGACATATTTTCAACCTGACCCTTGAATTCTTTGAGTCTACAAAGTACTTTTTCAAATTCCTTAGATTTCAAGAAATAAATCCAAGTCTTTCGAGAATAGTCATCAATGAAAATAACATAATATCAAAATCCACTCAATGAAGCCACAGACATAAGTCCACATAAATCAGAATGAATCAGATCTAGAACAATTTTTGATCTACTTTCACTACTAAGAAAAGAACTTTTAACATTCTTATTCAATGCACATCCCTTGCAAATGCCATCATGTTCTTGACTAAGCTTTGGTAAACCAGTAACCATCTTCTCCATGGATGGAAGAGCCTTGAAGTGTAAGTGACCAAGTCTCCTATGCCAAAGCTCACATGAATTGATAGTCATGCACTAATGCTTGGATTGGACAAAGAGAATGTTTGTAAAGACTCTTGATGAACACCAATCACACGGGCATAATTGATGCTAGAGTTCTTTGACCAAGAAAGAACTTTTCCTTCACAAAATGCAACTTGATACCCTTTGTCTTCTAATGCTGAAATTGAAATCAAATTTCTTTTGATTCCTGGAACAAATAAAACCTCACTCAAATGAAGAGGAATGCCAAAATTTAATTGAAGAGAAGTTGCTCCAACGCCTTTTATTGAATAACGTGCATCATCTCCAATTATCACTTGTAAATTTGTTTCTCTTTCTACTAAATCAGAAAGTTGCTCTTGATAGCATGTAATGTGACGAGAAGCACCACTATCAATCAGCCAAGTATTGCTATCGGTTGGAATGTTGCTTGAGAGAGCTAAGACAAATAGAAATCCTTCTAAATTATCACTGGATTCCTTTTTAGGTGACATTTCCTCCACATTTGCAGCAGCAGCATGAGGTTTAGATCTTTTGACACAATCTCGAGCAAAATGACCATACTTGTCACATCTGAAACATTTAATGTGAGATTAATCCTTCTTCTTCTTTGGTTTAGGTGTTGAATTAAAATTATTGTCTCTATTCCTCTTGAAATATCATTTTCTCCCTTCTCTTCCTATTCCTCTAAATGTATGAGCAGCAAGAACAAGATTCTCTTCATTATGAGAGCTTTTTTTGTTTCCTCTTGATATCAACCTAGATTCCTCTTGATATCAACCTAGATTCCTCTTTAATGCAGTCAGCTCTACGACTGTCAAACTTGGGAATTTCAGATCTTCCACAAATGCCTTGGATGAAGGACCCCAAGATTGAGGAAGACCATGCATTGCCAACATGACTAGGTGTCTATCTTCAACTATATTTCCAATGGCATGTAGTTGATCTTTTAGCTCAGTAATCTTCATAAAATAGGAAATGACTGACTTTCCTTTAGCCATTTTAATATGATGGAGTTGTTGTCGTAAGGCAAGAGCTCTACTGGTATTGTTGATCTCATACATATCTTGAAGAGTCTTGAACATGACTCTAGTTGTCTTCATCTTGGAAATGATAGGCACAAGATGATCCTTCACTAAATCGATTAAAAACTTCCTAGCCTTAATGTCATTCTTCTTCCAATGAGTTTTCTCAGGCTCATCGGATGGCTCAGACACATCCTTCTCCACGAAGTCTAGAAGATCATTTTCTTCCAGAGAGATAAGAACTCTGAATTTCCAAGAGGTAAAATTCAATGCGCCATCAAGCCTATCTTCAACCTTTAGACTGTAAACCATCTTGATGAATAACAAAAAAAACTTATAAAAATGAGAAGAAGAATAATCAGAATTGCTACAGAAATGAATCTGATCGCTTAACTTGATTAAGCTTGCTCTAATACCATGTGTTTTAAAGCAGAAATACCACAATGCAAAGATGAGATAACTCAAAACACAAGGACACCAAAGATACCCTGGGAAAACACTCCAACTTGGGGGAAAAACCCAGCCACACCAAAAAACAATGTTTTATTAAACTAAGTTGCCGATTCGGGTGCGGATGCGAGAATCAGGTGTGCCGATGCGTGAAATAAAAATTTGGGGGATGCAGCTGCGTTTGGATGCGTTTATATATATATATATATATGCAAAGAAATGCAAGAAATATACAAAAATAAATCATTTGATAGTATGATACTTCACCATTGATCAAGATTCAAGATATTTCATATTTGATAGTTCAACTTAAAACTTCAAAGACACAAATATTCAAATTGAAATAAGTTCAATAACTAATTAGTCATGTTCAAGATTCCAATGCAATTTGAACTACAAAATCAAAACTTAGTTCATGATTCAATGTTCATCAGATAGACCTTTTGGGCTCTATCTGAATTTGAAGCCTTCCATATACCCCACTGGTTAGAAATAACCATTTGGCTCAATGCCTCTTTCACCTTGACAAGTCGTCTCATAACAATAGTATGAGATGCAAATCAGGTCTCAGCAACCTAAGCAAGTTAACATGTCAATAAATATCAAGCAAAGACAAAGTTATATATAATTAAATAATTTGATAATTGAACATGAACATAAAATTTATTCAAATTAAATAAATAAATGAAATTTACTAATTACAATTTACCTTCAGCAACTCCAATTTGGAGAATGATCTAAATATGGATTGTGACATGTGGTGGTTTGTCACAAACATTTGTATCTCCTCCCCCTCTTGGTATATTTGCTTCACCCAATCTATTTGAGTGCCAATTTGTTGCATGATCAAGTTGAGGGAGTGTATGGTGCATGGTGTCCAAAAAATATGCTCATACCGACCGTCAACCAAATCACCTGCACCCCTACAATTTTTCGCATTGTCCGTAACCACCTGGACCACATTCTCACTACCCACCATCTCTATGGCCTCAATGATAATTCTAGAAATGAAATTTGCATCCTTCACCTCCCCTTCACAATCAACTGCCTTCAAAAACATTGACCCTTTGGGGGACACTGTAATCACATTAATCAAGGGTCGGTTTCTTGTATCTTTCCATCCATCAAACACAATAGATATACTTGAAGTTTTCCAAGAAGCTCTAATTGGTTAAAGAGCTTTTTCTACAAAAGTCCTCTCTTTTTGCAATAGACTGGTACGCACCTTTTCATACCCAGGACTTGTGTAATCAGTTGGTGCTTTATTGATGGCTGCCACCATTTCCTTCCAATATGGTGATCTTACCAAGTTGAAAGGAAGACCATTGGCATAGAGGCAACGTGCAATGGCTTCATCAGCATGTTCTCTTGCCTCCATTTTAAAAGCGGTGTCCAATGGACCTCTTTTGAGGGCTGTAATTTCTACTTCTTCCTCGTTCTCTGCCGGTACAGGCACTTGCAAGAATGGATGTTTGGAGAATTGAATTTGGTCAGTGGATAATTGTGTTTTATTCTTTCCAGATGGAGGTTGATAAAAACTTTTTTGGATCTTCTAACCAATTTATCAACAGCCTCTTGTTCTTTTACATAGGATGTTATTTGTGCGTCTGAGATCCCTTTCCCACTTGTGCCTTTGCACATAGCCATCCCTTTACCAGCAGGGTCCATAAAATGAATTTTGACCCAAGAATATGAGTTATTGAATGCTTTGCCTTTGGTACTTTCACAATATTTACACTTCCAAAGATATGAGCCACCTCCTGAAACCTGTTCTATTCTTCTGGTATGTCTCCATAAAGGAGATCCTATATCAATTTTGTAATTATCACCTCCTTCCCCTGCCACTGAACTTTGACTACCGGTGGTGGCCATTCTTGCACAATACAATGTAATTTCTTGCTTTGCTATAATAAGATATTAAGAAATTAAATAAACTTAAATTAGAAAACAACTTTGAACATCAACCAAACAAGTGCAAAAAAATTATACAAAAAAAAAAATAGATAGCTAAACTTGTTTCTTTACTTCTTTTTAAAAAAAAATAAAAAAATAAAAAAACTTGAGAAAATTTCTTCCCAAACTTGAAAAAATTAATCAAAATCTCAAAAACATCCATTAAAGGACTCAAGATTGGGATCAAATGCTTACCTTGGATGCACAAAACTCCTTTGTGGAAGTTATCTCTTGCCCTACGAACAATCCTTTTCGAAAAGAATCACTTTGCCTTCAACATGCCAAAATGGAGACCAAATGAGAAGAGAGTGTAGCTGCAAACAAAATGAGATAACCTCTTTTAGGGTCGTTTTAGGGTTTAGGAGCAAAAAATAGATTAAAAAAATAAAATTTGCACATGTTTTATTGTGTTTTAAGTGGCAAAATAATGATTTTTTATTTTTCTGGGCAGTGGCCCGCAGATGCACCTGGATGCTCTGTGGATGTCTGCCGGAAGCACGTCCCAGGCATCCAGATGCGTTTGGATGCCTCTGGAAGGCATCCCCACGCATCTGGATGCTTGGGATGCGCTTCCGGCCGGCATCCACGCCAGAATCAGCACCTGAACACATCCGCTCCCTCATCCGGCTTCTCCCAGGGTGCATCGGTATCATAGTTATTAAATAATAATGAAATTCTAAATACAATCCTCACTAACTTCTAAGACTGCACACACTTGAGGAACGATACACAGCGTTCTCTTTACAAAAATATTTGACTAATAAACAACAGGTATCCTTTACACTTAATACACTTGTAAGAGTAATGGATGCTGCATACAAATGATAACCACACACAGAACAACCACGATAATCTGCAAACAAATACTTGCAATACACAACAGAATGAACACCTACAGTCACTATGCAATAGACATCCTCCAGGTAATACGGAATAATAAACAACAATATGATAGTCTTTAAGAACACGCAGCACTTGCTACAAAAAACCGATCAACTCTCCAAAAGCATGCTTCACTAGAATCCATGTTATCTTCTCACAAGACAACTGCGTCCACATTCTTTGTCTGTCGTGGCAAATGAACCACTTGCAGTTACAAAGAAGAAGACCGTTCACATGCTCGAATTGAAGTCTCTTCATAGTCTTATGTCCGTCACCAAGGGGCATGACTATTCAGTTTCTTGAACCGTTCATAATCAAATGAAGGACTCTTCGAAGTCTTAAACACTCGTCCTCGATGAAAGAATAATATATGATGGTATCAGAGAATAGGAATAGACATTTGAATAGATACATAGCAATAGAATCAAATCGCGGAACAAGGAATGATCAGAACCATATCGTAGAGCAACCATCACAGGTAAGCAAGATATCTCTTGCATACACAATCACCAACATTCCTAACACTTTATTTCATCTTTCCACCAGGTTTTAAATCAGAATTCCATTGTTGGACCACTCCAAACCATAGTGGAACAATCCTGATCAGCATGTGTTAATCGTGGCATAACTTTTTCATATGATGTCAAAGTTAGATGATCCAAAATGGAGATGAAACTAGACTCAGAGAAGCATCTATCCTCCATGTGGAATTCTCCAGTTCATCAGTTTGACTCCTTAAAAGGTGAAGTACAGTCTTGTTTCCATTACATTGTTGTGTATATATATTGTGCACACCACATAATTATGAGTGATATTGGTAAATTTAGTCAATGTTTTCCCATTTCATTGTTGTTTCTATAATTTTTTGTCATATTGTTCATGAACAATTAGCAAAGTTGCATGGATACGGATACGGATACAAATACGGGTACGGTATCTGATACAGATATGGCCTTTTTTTAAAACCCCCAATATGGATATGGTTGAATACGGCATTCATAAAAAACAAATACACATATATTTAACACAAATTTTTAGGATAATTTCAATACTTCATAAGCAATATAGACATAATTGCTACACACATAATTATAAGTTGGTTTAAATATTTACAAAATTTTAAAAATGGTAGAGTTGCTTTGGAAGATTGCCCCAAAAAATGGCTAGCTGAAATAGAAAAACATTTTATTTGGCGTAGGTTTTTGTTTATACCACCTCAAAAAAGTTGCGTGATTGAATTTTGTTTTAAATTAAGGAAGCTTTCTGTCAAAAATTTTAAAGATCAAATCACATAGTATTTAGCACAGTCGAAAAATTAGGAATATTTGGGCACATGTGGGTAGGGAATCAGATGTGTATCCATGCCATATCGTATCCATATCCGATACGGATATGGTATGGGGATATACGCGCTCGAGGAGAGGCAGAGGAGCTTCCGGCTACTTTGATAATTAGCTTATATTTATAATTCATTACAAGTCGCTTCAAGCAAGTTTTCACAAATAACTGGCATAGTTTTGATTTCAGAGTCCAACATAGCTAGTTTCAGATCCAAATTGAACATGGACTCATTTAGGCAGATAAATCACAAAATCTAAATCCCTAGTCAACAATTTAATAAATTATAAGACCCCAAGCTTGGCATCCAATTTACTGTACTCAAGAAAGTTCAAAGAATACAAACAATCTCTTCAAAAAATTAACTATTGAGAAGAGAATTTTAGTTATTCTTCAGCGCACATCATCTGGCTTTCAGCATGAAAATCTCATTTGGACCCCAACCCGATCAAGCTTAGAGATTTAGGATTAGCCAAGAACAATCCATGTCAAAAGTGTACTTCATCAATCAGGAATATTCAAATAAAAATAAGTAGAGCTATACTTTGTAAATATTACAATTCCTTAATCTCTTCCAGGAATGAACAAAGAAGGAAAAATACACACCTGCTGGCTTAAAGGAGCAACTGGAGTGACAACCTGTGTAGAAAAAAGCATGGTCAATATTTGCAAGCAAGAAAGAATTTAACGAAATTAATCAAATTTGGTCATGCAAGACATTGCACTTGACCAATTGATGCACATTAAAATCAGGCAAACAAAGTTATGTAAGATTTAAAGGCAAATTCAAAAAATTGAACAGGTCAAAAGAGTGGCAAGGAATATCCACCCTAGATGATAATCTGCCTGTCATTGAAATGCACATAAAAAGAGAACTCAAACACAAGAAAACACAATGTAATAGAGCTGCAGATTACGCTGTGGCGCGCATATCAAATTATAAGTGCAGACAATCATAACCAGTCCCTTGGCAACACTGATAGAAGTGGGGTAACAAGAAATCTAGAATAAATGAAAAGAGAAATCGCAGCCATCACAACTAGAGCAAAAGATAATAAACTAAACTATCCTTTGCAAAAAAAAAGATCTTTGGCTACAAAGTTGCACTTTATCCATGAATTCATGATTTACCTGTGTTTTCCCTAAGCGAGAAACTAGATCAACTTCATAATCTCGATGCTTCAACGGTTTTCTTTGCACAGCAGGAACTTTGGCTGCAAAAGCACAATTTATTCATGGCTTAATTCGTTGAGAACTGTCCACATGCCACATAAGAACCATAAGAAATAGCAATGTCATTTATGCAAGTTATGTTAGCATTTTATTTGTTGAACTACGAAATTTGAAGAAAATTTGGTAACGGGAAGGAAACATGCAATCATTTTGTAGTTAATCACTTATTTAAATAAAGACCTTTAGCTTTGAAATTTCCATCTTCCTCCTCCTGCACACCAAATTTACAACTATGTTATAAATTAATCACAACCATTTAAAAAGCCTTTGAAAAAAAAATCAACACCACACATCATATTTTAAAAGGGAATTATGAATACAAACATACTTCTCGCTTGCGTGCACGCTCAAGGTACTCATCTCGGTCCCATTTTCTTCGATGTGTATTATCAACACCGTTGACCTGTAATTATCAATACAGCAATTGATACAGATCATTAGACCAAGGATATGTAGGTGTGCTACCTACTAATAAACAACCACAAGTTGCATAAGTAAAGATTTATGAGTCACAAGTTGCATAAGTAAAGATTGAAGAGTCTCCAGTATTTAGGAAAAGATGAAACAAATAAATCTCCACCATTTATCACACTTACTTTACTGCTAGGTTGAGCCATAAGGTGGAACCAGTATGCACAAAATTCACGTTACCAAAGAAAGCCCACCACTGCACACTTCACAATAACGACAAAACTGCAGTTAACAGCATATGACACATCATGAAAATTTGCATGTAGCATTTAAGAACTTCAACTAGACACAATCCACCAGCAAACATCTGAGTGTGACTGACAAAATTAACCACTGCATGACACGCATGCCTCGAAAAGGAAAAAATATTAGTGCAAAACTATTATAAAGAAAATGCAAATAGAGTATTGAAGAGAAAATGAGAACTTCCCAAAGAATCTTGAGTGACAACCAGCAAGTGCATAAAATAAGTCAGATTTCAATAGTCAGCTTTATACACAAAAAAATTGTTTAGATATCACTTGAAATTGTTAAATGCAGATTAGAATCTTACAATGCAATTTGAACTATCAATGAACAAGGGAAAAACTATTCCCTCACATGTGATTCTCCTTGTAAAAGTGATTAATCCACATCACCGCATACAAGTTCAAATACACCACAATGCATTTCAAAATATTTATGATTACTTTGGTACCATGTGGCACTGTTTTAAAACTTGCATAAATTGTACATTGCTGAGGACATTAACTCGCCCATTTACTCATGTGCAAGTTTAGGCAAATTGCAGGCCAGAACTTGCAGAGATTACTCAGCATTTCTATGCTGAAAACTTGCCCTACGCCCAGTTTTGCCAGGTTTTCCTGAGTTTTGCAAGGTTGATATCTTTTTTTTTTAAATTTGCCAAGCTTTTGCCAAGTTGCAAGCTGAATCTAGAGATATCAATCATGTATAGCCAGCAAAGTGGTGAAATGGAAATTTTACAGTAAAATTTATTTCATCCTCTCAACTTCAAGGATATTAACGGTTTTCCTTTGTGACCTATTTTTCTTCCTTAAACATAAAATATGGATCCTCAGTTATATTTACAGTAGGTCTGCGCTCTTGTGTCCTACGTTTTCTCTTTAAACAGAAAATATTGGTCCATGAGCTGCAGCTTTGATTGGTAGAAAACCTATCAATTAAGTTCCAAGTGGATACGGGAAGGGCAGAGTGTCCCATGTGCTCATCCTTCAGCTCTGACTTGTTCATTATAAAAGTATTTTTCTGTTTGTCAATTTAATGTCAATGACAAAAATAAAATTGTACTAGTTTGTTTTTTTCCCTCAAGGATATGAAATTTCTATTTCGCACCTTAGTTTTTCCTTCAAGCAATAAATATTGATCATAGATTTGACAATTCCCGAACTGCAGTTATTGTTACTAGAAATCATGTCAATTATGTTCCAACTTGGCTACATGAATTTAAAGCCATATTTTTGTCTGCCGATTTTCACTGATAGCATTTAGTTTGAATAGATTGCCGTATGATAAAGTATCTATCATATATATAATTGCATACACACATGCTTTGCACACACACTATCATGAGTATTATTTACATAATTTGCAATTTGCAATTTACATACAGTAAAGGTAAAAGTAGTTTTTTGAGTCACCGACAAGCAAGAGAACACAGTTTGGTGCATAAGACCTCCTTGTAAATCTAATTTGTTTAAGTAAAATTATAATAACAACAGTCTAATTGAACGTTTCTCTGAAACTGATAACCATAAGATAAAGAAACAGAGAAACGTTTATCCAGAGTCTACTTCATTTTTTCAACACATACCACAAACCACAAGCAATATTACACAATTGAGAGTTATTATTTTAATATGGATTTGCAATTATTAGTTGAAATGGAGAAAAGAAAAAGGAAAGAAAATCAGAAATGTGTAAAAAAGTAGAAAATAGATTCCAAATATCTTAAAAAATTTGATGAAAAACAAAGGGAAGCTCCTGGCTACTTATCTAGTGGAACGTGTCAAATTTGTACTTCCAAAAGAAAGTTGCGGAGTTCATGACATAATCCCTTGTCAGTGGGGACAGGGAGAGGAGAAATGTGTGGGGACACATCCCCATTGAAGCAGCAGATTATGGAAACCAAATTAAATACTTCTTGAGAAACATATCTTACTATTTCAACAATCGCCATCGTTTGAACCAAGACCGCTTCTAGTTTTCAATCTTTTGGTGCGTAGTTGTATACTGACTGTAGTTAACATTTTCAGGTTCAGGTTCATAACATACATCACAATGAATGTCAATATAGTGATTTAGGATGTGGAACCTGGAGAATCTACCATGTATGGTGTGCAAACTGCAAAGCAATGAAATTGGAAATTTCAATTTTATAGTAGTATTTGCTTCATCCACTCTGAGATATGAACTTTCCCTTGTGCCCTACATTTTCTCTCTAAACAGTAAATAATAAATATTAGTCAATTAACCATGGTTTTGGAAGAAACCCTATTAAATATTAGTCAATTAACCTGGAACCATGGTTTTGGAAGAAACTTTACTAATTACATACCAAGTGGTTATAGGAAGAAAACAGCCTGTCATGTGTTCATCCGACATTTCTATATCGTTCATTTTGAATGCATCATTCTGTTTGTCAGTTTTATATCAACGATTAAAATTAATTTGTCCTCAAGAACCAAGATGATTTCTAGTTTTTCTAATATTTCTACAGCCTTTGTCAATTAATCTATTGGTTTCCTCACAAGTTGGGAGGCCACTTGGAAACCGAAGACTACACCCGGATGAATAGTTAACCATCCCCTACTCTTGGTTTTTGTATCCCCCTCCCCAGTTTTGTTTTATTTAATCTAATTTTCATAGGCAACCATCCAAGATAAATTTTAAGATGATAGTTTTGTTTAGAAAAAAAGCATGTTGACAACCGCCCTGGGCAAACTGAATCACACAGACAACTAACAAATAATAAGATGAACTTTTGGAACTTCTACAAATGTTCGACGACGACATCGAGAGAATTAAAACCCTTAAGTTCAAATGAGGTAATGGGGATATGGTATTGTGTGTATATAGAAGAGTACCCAAGATTTCCAACAGGTATGCTGCGATTCTGTAATTGCAAATTACTAACCATATCGGCTCACTGAATTATTTCTTGAATTCGAACTCACCCACCCAACGCATTTCTTTAAATTGTGAGTTCCCATAGTTCCACAGCCCACTTTCTAATACTTTTAAGATTGAGGGGAATGCTCGCAGAAAAACTTCGGCCCTAATCTTTCTACTGAAAGAATAATTCAAGATTTTTTTGTTTTTCATCAACCAATCAAAAGAGTGCCTCCATTTGTTTTCAATAAATCCTCACTAATCTGGAATTTTATAACATAACCAGCTTTGGAAAATAGAAGAGCAAGATCCAACCTTTTCCTGCCTTCGCCACCAATGAATTCTCAGAGCTTCGTGCTTGACGGCCTCTTTCAAAAAGGAATGCAGCTGTTTGGTGTAAGGCGATCTAATTATTTTTATGTTTTTTTCTTCCAATCTCTGATGTATTCCCCTCTCTGTGACCTTATGCCGTCCAGAAATTATTTCGAAGTATTTCTCAATAACGTCTGCCACTTTGTTTCTCAATCCCGAATTATTCAAGTTTTAGATTTTCAAATGTCTTTTGGGTGAGATTAGGAATTTTGTAATTAGTTCTAGGGATTTGTTGTCGTGTATTTTTTTGTAATTTTCAGATTTCTATCAATAAATCTAGGAATATTTTTTTATTTTACTCATGTTTAGATATTCATTGTTCTTTATCCAGCAAAAAAAATTTCGTTATTCTTTTAAAAATTCATGAGACAATCAACTTTCTAAAATTTGAGAAGTTACAATTTTATGCTTGTTTGTAGAACAATCTTCATGTGACCACTTATTTGAGATAACTTAATTTTTTTGTCATACCCTTTAAAACATTGTCGGAAGCTCTTCCTCGCATATTCATTAATGGTAAGTGCACAAATAACATTGCTTAGAAGTAGAAAGCTCTAAACTCTTAACATTTTTCCACTCTAGTTTTATAGTTTTATGTTTGTTTGAGTTGATATTTTGGATGCACGAGTCTAACAAATGATTTGATTATTTTAGTTTGCTCAATAACTCAAGATTTAAAATATCACTCAAACATACCATATACTATATTCAAAAGTCATCTAAGTCTGTTTACATTTATTCCACTAGATAAGCTCCCTAGTGTGATCTTGTCCTCACTTTTGAAATTCAAATTTCTATATTCCAAGGCTAACATTCTTGGACCACCACCTATTGTTCTGGGTGCCAAAATTTAAAATAATGTTTAAGGTTGTGTTTTTAAAGGTATCATTCTACACCAATTGCACATGGAAATACATCATGAGATATTTTCACAAGTATACAATCTCTTTCCCTTTTGTATGTATAATAATTATCCTCTATCAATTATCAACAATGTCTTTCAATAAACAATAATTAATATTCATTGTCAAGGTACATTTTAAGTACTCTTTGACACAAAGAATTCTCAATTCGGATTAACAATCAATATCAACTTTATAACATTCATGGTCATCCACACATTGGTAGTCATTGCCACCCCATCAAGTATAATTCTTTTATTGTTAGTTCAGACTCAATGGTTGGCTAATGTGAAGAAGTCTTGAATTATAGCAAATTGCATCAAGATCTGTAATTCAATGAGCCTTTAACTTGTTGTTATACCCAAGAAGAATATGTTTCATGGATGTCTCATCAAGGTTCATCTTTTGCTTAGGAATGTACATACATGGTGTGCAACCAAATACACAAAGATGAGAGATAAATGGCTTAACTATCATAAAAGTTGGGTCTAGTGTCAAAATGTGATGACATTAAGTGCTTTGGTTGGTGTGTGATTTAAAAGATGACTATTGTATACAAAGCTTCAACCTAGTATGTATGACCCAAATGAGAGTCCTCCAAGTAAAATATATCATATTTGCAATGTGTAAGTTGGTAGTCAATTGATGGTGACTTCCATTTTCCTTAAAGTAGTTGGATAATTCTATGTTGGTCAATTCCCTACAAGAAGGACATGAATACAATAGTTCATTTATTTTTCAACAAGTTGCAAAATCCTTTATGTAGGAAAAAGCCTCATCTTTAGTCTACAAGCAATAGGCTTACATTTTTCTTGTGTGATCAACAACAAAAAGATAAAAGTAGCTAAAAACATTATGACTAGGAACCATGGGTTTGCACAGATTAGTATGCACCAACTTCAAAGGTTGGATTGCATGATACTCACAATTATGGAATGGTGCCCAATGTTGTTTTGCAACAAGACAACTATAACATATAACACACATCTTCTAAAGCAAGGGAAGTCGTTTAGCCAGGTCATTCTTACCAAGAGTGTACAAATAGGTAGTGCTCAAGTGACCAAATTAGCAATACAATATAATAATAGGATCGTTATTATTTTTCACCAAAGCTTGATTAGTGTTGATTGCATCAAGTCTAAATATTTTACTAATTTTAGAAGCACTTACAACAATCTTTGAACTTTTAGATTTATCATGGATGAGGCATACCTTTTTATCATCATTTCAAATTCAATCCTCAAGCTATGATCAAGAAATACATTGGCATGTAGGAGATTGTTAGTAAGTCTTAGAACATATAAGACTTCAATGAGCCTCCAAAAATGCATGTCATACTGAAAGGAAATTTTACCAATACCTTGAATATCATAGGTTGTGTCATCTCCAAGAGAAAACTTACCATATTAAGGCTAGTTATGAGAAACCATAATGCTTCTCTAGCCATGTGCTTTGTAGCACATGAGCCCACATACAAAACAAAATTGGATTGTGAACTACCTTTAAAATCTGGACAAAAACACTTACTCATTTTCTTAAGAGACATCTTCTTTAACAATGTTACCATGTTATTATTGTTTGTTCTTTTGATCTCATCATGTATTGCCACTTTAAAATGGATTCTTTTTTATGCATGTTATTGGTGGGTGATCCTTTGGTTTAACATTTTTAACATTATTCTTTTACATCATATCCAATCCATTCACAAATTGGACAATTCTTTTGAGATCAAGATGAATTATCAAATTTGGGAGGTCCACCAAATTACTTTTGAGGTTGTGTTCCTTTATAATGTGTGTTCATTGCATGATCCTTCTCATTATTTAGCTAACACACAAACTCTTCTTTTGGAAGTAGATTCATTAGCTTCTCAAAGTTTGGTGGCTATTAATTATTATTCCCTAATGGTAGCTAGTATTAAATCTTCTAAACATCACTACAAATGAATACGAGAAGGCATGTACAACCTAAGATAGAAAGTAGTTTAGATATGTATTATGAATCCCTTGAACACCTACTCACATGCACTTATGGTTTCATCTTCTTAACTTTTTAAATGTACCTTATGAACTATGACTCTCAAATGGTATATTTTGCTAAATCAATGCGATGGAGAGATGAAATACAATTCCTATATGTGTGTGGTGCTCCTAGAGGGACCTAGATGGATGTGCATTGATCACTAAGAGCTCACATTCTTAGGGCCATATTATATGATGTATGTAATATTGGGGAATACATTTAATATGGATCTCCAATAAGAAAAATATATCTAATTTAAAATTGGGGAAATATTAATAAAGTGAAATCTTAGCACCCAATATTAAATGTAGGGTTAATGGTTTTGTGAACTCATGGTTTTGAGTCACATATTTTTACTTTACCACTTAGTTGTATTTAGATGAGCTTATGACTATAGAAGCATGCAAATGTTTTGTGATTAAGGTTGGTTGGGTGAGTGAGTTGTCACTATTGAGTATTTAAAGGAGTTCATATATGAATTATGGCATAAGATGTGTGGATTCATGGTTGGACACATGGGGGATGCATTAAAGGGATTGATGTTTTGGAAGTATTCATTGTAACTTTGTAAGTACTTTGTATTACTTTATTGTTGAATAATATGGAGTATGGATACTTTTGGAGGCTAGGTTTTCCGCTCTTGAGGATTTTCCCAAGGTGTATCTTGTGTTATCTTGTGGTTTGTTTATTTGATATATGCATAATGTTTATTATGTAAGCTTGTATGCATGCTTTTCCCTCATGGGTTATGTATGAAATAGATTAAATATCTTGGGTATTAAAGCATTATTTCCTAATAATAAATTGGTACTTTCTTTATTAGGCAACAATATTTATCCTTGTTTCAACATTGGCATGTTGTGATGGTTAAGTTATAGTGTTTTTGTTCTTTCCATCAAGGATCAAACCTTGTTGGGGTGTTATCATTGAATTTTTAAATGGAGATGAGATCCCCCATTTGGGGCCTCACTGGTCCATAGCTTCGATTCAAAGAATTTACCCCTCTTCAAAATATTGTTATTATTATTATTATCCCTATAAGAAGTAGGAGCTATTTTTGGAGCCAACAAGAAGTTGCTACTTGTTCATGCATAAAATTTTAAAGAATCGAGAATCCTCACATGGTTGATCTACCTCAACAATCTATTGTTGACAAAAAGTATTATATTTTCCTTAAGAGAGATTGTCATAAATTATTATAGTGTTTTACAATGATGTCTCATCAACTGTACCCTCATAAGACAATAAAACTAATGAATATAGTCAGATAAATCCCATAGAATGGCTCAAGAAACCTCCTAAAATACCCATACCCTCCATATAGATATAAACAAGGATTCATCTACCTATAATATACATATCTTATATTCAATTCAACACCCACCTCCCCTACAAGATGGAACTTGCAGCATTTGATGCCCTAAAATATTGTAGACTACAATTGTAACAAAAATAGTTCTAAAAATAACCCCTAAAATATATTACATTCTTGTATATATAGTATGGTAAACACCTAAAAATTCCCTCAATTAAATAAATAATTTAATTTAATTAATTGATTAGTAACAGCCTTTTCTCTCCTTTAATTAAATAAATATTTATTTATTTAATTATCCTTATTCCACCTTTCTCTACTATTAGTTAAATAAATGTTCCTTTTTTATTTAATTAATTCATTATCCTCTTCTCTCTAATCCTATCCCTCCAACTTGTTCACGTGGATCATAATCTAAATTCGTAGCCATATAGCAAGTGTCACACATCTCTTCATTTCCCTTTTTCTCCTCCTCCTCCTCCTCACGTCTAGGTTCATTGAATGTAAATATGTGCTACCAAAAGTCAACACACCTCTTAAACTCATCCCTTCATTCAATTGACCTCTTAATCCTATTAACACCTACCTACCCACTTAATCTTAGCATTTCATCTCTTAACCTCTTAATCTTGACCCATGATTCTTTTGGAGGCTCTTATAAAACATGATTATTTCTCTGGTTTGGCCTAACATCAACTGAGTATACTTGCCTACATTCAATCACCTTGCAATTTTGTTATCATCTTGTAAACTTACTTGCATTTTCAACGACATTACATTCATTTATGCTATCTTGTGCTAGTGCTTAATGTTGAGAGACATTACTATTATCTAAAAGTTCGTGAAGGGTAGGAGAACAATAACATCAAGATTATCATGTGTATGAGGTGTATCTTGTTTATTTCCATTCATTCACTTGGTTTAGAGCTCTATTGGTATTGTTGATTTGATTATAGATCTTAGGCTCGTGATTGGGATATTCAAGAATTTACAATAGGTTCACATTTTGACCTCTTTTGGCATCCCTGATGGGACTCACATACCTATTTAGATTTTTGTCCCCTTTTGGCTTCAAGTAGGGAAGGTAACCTAAACACTGAAGCACATAAAATACACTGACAAGCCTACTCAAATGGGGGTATAAATAGTCACATACACAAGAAATAATAGCTAAAAATTTTAAGCATAGGCTTTGCAAGCTCAACTAAGGGTATTCTCTATATACTAGTAGGGTATGTTGAGGCCTAAATTCATGAAATAAAAGACAATAATGCCAAAAATTTGAGAGGAAAGGGTAAAAATTTGAGAGGAAAGGCTAATCCACTCCCCATCTTCACTTCTCTAAGGTATAAAGTTCTTAGAGGCTTAGAGGACAACATTCATGTTGTGTTCATTCTGATAATGCAACAAGTCACGAATAGAGAAAGAACGTTGAACAACTCAATCTTTATGGATTTTTTTAATTGTTTTGTAATAAGTTATGGGATGCTCAAGAGAATTTATGTACTATTCATCAAGCATCTCAAGTTGTTTTAGGCATTTTTATCTATGATATTTATCATCAAGGATTCTCTTGAGAGAGACCCACAATGAAGTAATCTCTAACTTTGAAGGCATAATCCCACCAAATTGGGAAATAATATTGTCAAGGATTATTTGGAAAATTACTCAACAGTCGTAGATTAAAGAGGAATTAATTCAACCCACTTCATAAATTAATCTATAGTGCTAATAACTAATGTTTGTCCTTGAGAAGAAGAAGGGGGAATTTTACCAAAGATCCAAACACCACAAGGAAAAATTTCAAGGAGCCACTGGAGCTCTATGTTTCTAGGTAGGAGCATGAATCAAATTGTTTTATTACTGATACTGATGACACTTTTTGACAAAGGAAAAATATTCCTTTCCATTGTTTTCCAATGGAAACCCATGCGAATCAACCTTTGAAGCAAATATTTACCGTTGAAATTCCCCCCACAAGCACCTAAATTTTCTTCCTCAAGGGCAATAGGAATCTCTAATTTATTGAGATAGCGAAGGAGAAGACCATTATGACCTCTTCTATAGAAAACACTGGAGAAAATGATGTAATTGTATCATCTTAAAATGGAAGCACTTCCATGTTAAGAACATTTAGCCCTCCTTAGGGGGTGTTTTGGGCCATCACCATGTTGTCCTCTCATTTATGCCCCTTCTGCATCTTTTGTGCCTGTTTAGGACCCTGATTGGGCCTCTCCGGGCACTAATTATCCCACCTGACACATTTTTCAGGGGTCCTAACTCCCTGGGTCAAGGTCAACCTCGACCTTGACCTAGGTCAGGGTTGACCTCGACCCTGACCTAGGTCAGGGTTGACCTTGACCTCAACACAGGTCCCCCTTTCCAATTGGAAAGTTTGTCGACTGCCGAGGGACACTCAAAAGTTCATTTTCCCACTTCTGGGTCGTCTGTTTCGAGTTCTAAAGTAACGAATCTTAAATTATATTTAATATAGGTCCACTTTTTAGGGTATATGTCTAATTGGAATTTAATTCTCCTATGTAGGCCTCTCTAGAAGATTGTGCCCTAGACTTGTATGTAAGGAAGTTTTTCTCCTCTCATTTTCTCCAAGTGAACAATATCCATCATTCTACATGTTTTGAAGCTTTCAAGTGTTCAATCAAGGTTTTCAAGTCTTCCTCTCAAGCATTCAAGTTCTCTATTGAAGATCAAGGATTCAAGCATTCAAGCCTTTGAAGGGATTTGGTTCAAGCATTCAAGATTCATCATTCAAACCCTAGATCTATCCATCA
>MU226272.1:6645256-6705477 GCA_018584345.1 Thuja plicata | reverse complement strand
CATACTTGTTTACATTCGAAATACAATTGCATATCTATTGAATATCATAGCTTCATTGTTAGATCTACTTCTACTACTTGCTAGCATTCTCTATTTCAATTATTGATTTCAAGGTTAATTCCTAAATTGGGGTTTGACTAAGGAAAACCCATCCCCCCCCCACCAACAAACAAAACCATTTTTCTTGTAGGTACAGGTACAAGACAATGAATTTAAGAGCAAATTTGGATACCCTTTTCGGCCAACTTTCGCGATCCGCAAACAAAATTTTTGTCGAAGCAATGCAGGTTGAGGTCGACATTTTGGGGTACAATTGCACCCCCGCATTTGGGTCAAGGTCAACCTAACTCAGAAAAGGAAAAGATTTCTGGGTTTTTTCCATCTCTGCGTTTCTATCTAGATCCGGCTGCAGAATGTCCCAAAACCTGATACAGACACCAAAAAATGGGTATTTCCAGATATGCTACCTTCCAAGGAAAATGATTCATTTCAATTAAGGTTTAAATCAATTCAGATCTATTGATTTACTTTATAATTAAGAAATTAGATCCTCTTCCCCTCTTTATCCATAACTAGTTGATTCCTTTTTGTATTGATTGTCTCCTTTTGATTAATCAATTGGGATCTCCTTGTCTTAGATTAGGAGGCCACACATTTCCATCAACCCACCCACCTTCCACCTTATATAAAAATATATATATTTATATATATTTTTTTTATATCTTGCAGTAATGTACAACAAGTTTGCAAATTTGAGCTCAATTATTTTTACTTTTAGGATCAAGAAAGATACCATCATGCAAATATCACATGATATGGGAGTAACACTCATCAAAATCCATATTTAAATAGTAGGAAATTTCATAAGAGCTATCATAAATATTAGGTAAGATAAGATCATTAATAATGAATTTATAACCACGATTGTGTCTTTGAGGAACACAAGAGAAGTAGTGCTTGTCATTGCATCTACATGTCGATTGTATTTTTGAGGAGCATGATCAATGATATAAGAAGAAAACTTCTTCAAAAATTATATGGCTAACTCATAGTATTGAGATAATTTATTTTTTTTCTTAATAGGTTCCTATTACTTGTCTTATAATCAATTATGAATCACCAACAATACAAATAATGTTGAATTTTAAGGATAAGGTTGCACATAAACCAACTATAAGGGCCTGATACTTGGCAATAATGTGTGTAGAAAAGAAATTTAGATGATGGGATAGAGGTATTGGCCTTCCTAAAGGAGGTACTAATCTGACATCGATGTCAAAGACAATTCAACATTTAAATCCATCAATGAACAATTCCATGTTCTATCTACATTCAAGGGGAGAACAAGATCATAAAGGAATGTGTCCTGATTAGGAAGAGTGAAGGTTGAAGGAGTGTAAAATAAGTGGTTGGTTGAATCTTAGCCTTTAATTGCTTTAAGAGAAACAAATTTAAGGTCAAATTCATTTAACAACATATCTCATTCATCTAAACATATTGAAAGATTATATTTGTCTCAACATTTGAGTTTCAAAAACAAGAGTAATGTATTTTTTAGCATAGTATATTAAACTTCATAATTAGGTAAGGTACAACTTATGGAATACACCAGAAGTTCTTTACCATCATCATCATGGTGTGCCAATAAGGTTGGAAGGGCATTGAACAACCCCACAATAGGTAATAATAATCATGCCAAAGCTTCTCCTAGGAATAGTGTATTCAAACTAAGTATTATTTTCCCTATCATGAAGTGCATTTGAATTTTCAACCTAGGGACGTATACTTGAAATGGGACAACATGGTTTGTGCACTAAGTCTCTCATAGAGTCATATTACTTAAGTTGTAGCAAGGAAAATACATGAAAGGAACTTACACTATTGCTGCAGGAAAGTAAACACACACAACTACTTAATGAAATTGATGCTCACAACTATAATTTAAACTTTAAACTATTCTATCAACCCAAATAATTCACTATGATTATTCTTACAGGTGTTGCAGGGACATACACGAGTTATAATGTTGCAGGAGGAAACAATAAATTCTACTTGAAATGATGTAAGTGCTTAAAAAACTTAACCTAATATACTCCAATCCGCCTTCCAAGTGGGCCCCCTTGGTCATCTTCTGCTAACTAATAACACATAATATAACTCAAAATCACTCCTTCATTATATTTCCAAAAAAATTGACCACATCATAGTAAAACAATACATGAAACTAAAAGAGTAACTTTGAATTCAATTGAAACAATGGTACAATCATCCAACTAACTACAATCTAACAATCATATCCCTTTATATAGAGGATTGATGTTTATTTAAACATAAAGATAAGGTCTAACTAATTCATTCCATAAAGAAAGGAGAATGCTAGAGCCCACGACAAAATATCATAAAGACTAGATAACCGCTTCAACAGAGTATTGACCGCAAAGAAAATATAGCATAATTTTGCTCCTATATTCCCTGAAATGATAGTTCCTTCAATTCATCAGGCATGTTCTGCAATGTTATAATGGTTCTCCTCATCATAGCTGGGACTTCATCATTTCCTCATCAATGTCGCCAATCCACTCTCAATCTGCTCCTCTTTCCCTGGTAGGTTAGTAGCACATGCATATATATTCAAGTCTTGAACTATTTAACTTAATCCAAATGTTAGGACATACATTCAAACAATTATATGAAATACTGTGACATATATATAATATTTAGCAAATTATGTCACTACTACCTACCCATAGGTTTTGTGGATCTGACTGTACTTATAGTATGTTCATAATTTCAAATACTTAAAAGTTTCACAAGTGTTTTGGAAATGTCTTAGAACAAAGCATAAAATCAGTATAAAATAAAGAAAAATCAGTGCCCCATCATATGCCCCCTACAAGCATAGTTCTTTTCCTCAAGCATTACACTTCTTTGCAACTCCCCTAAATTCTCTAGCTTCAGTATTTCCTCTCCTTCTTCTTTTGAAAGTGTAATAGAATCCCCTGGTTCTTTCCTAGAAGTCCATCCGGTAGTCTTCCTATAGTTGGTCCAATTGTGTAGCATTAATGTCATATAAGGGCCATAGAAGCATCGATGGCTGGATTGTCAAGGGACACCAGAGCTTACGCCAGATTTGTCTTCCCAACTGCATGTATTTAGGTGCCCGGTGAACTGTTGCTTCTAGGTTGAGAGGACTATGTGGTTCAACTTTCTTAAAAACCTCTAGAAACCTGTTCCATTTATTCCTGACACCAGCTAGGGCTCTCTGAAATGTTAAATAAGACATCCCTTGATACTTTGTGTAGACTTATTCTCTGACGGCAAAAATTATGTCCCTAGTTTCTGCTTTTATACTCCCATAAGTGATACTAAACCAATCCCTTAGTAGAACATCAAGCTTACTACTTTAAGTCCTCAAGGGTAATTGTTATGATTTTTCTTGATCCCTGTAATTGTCTAATTGCATGTCATAATTAGCTTCGTTATGCATCCATGAAATCAAGGCTTTTAGATGTATGTCTCCAATGTAAAGCAAGGGATTCCAATTAGTCTCTTCAGGAATGATGAAGTTATGGAGATACAATTCACAAAGCAGGTTTTGTTGCCAAACAATAAGGATTTGGTACAAACCATAAAATTCCTGAGCTATCCTAAACTCAAAATCTTTATCTTTCATAGTCATCATCAATTGGAACAAGAGAAATTGCTCTTTTAAGAAAATGGCATATACTCTAGGAGGAGGCCTGCAAGCTATGATTTGGTCAACCAATTTTAAGGCATGGTCCATCTTTTGTTTTTGTCTCTTCATTTTCTCTTTCAGATCTTCTATTTCCTCTTTTTTATCATCAATCACTTTTTGCATCTTCTTCCTCTCTTCCTTCCACGGAGTTTTCTTAAGAACAAACTAATTGTAGAAACTGAAAAGAATGGACTGCAAATTAGGTGGGCCAAACTCTTATGGCTAAGCATTTTGTCTCCTCTTTTCTCTATAGGTTTTCTCTAGATAGTTAGTGAACCAAGTTCTCCTAAAAGGTACTAGAGCATTCTCAAAGCAAGAGTGAGTTGATGGTTTATGCAACTGAAGTTCTTCCTAATTACCTTCTTAAACAATTTGATGACTTTCTCCAGGTTCACTCTAATATGTGGGAGGTTCTTGATCACATAAATCATTTAAATTCTGGGAAAGATCTAGAATATTTGGTCGAACTGGGGAATTATCTGAAACATACTCAACATAGGGTTTTGTCGCAGGTTTTTCTAAGGGAACAACTTGGCTATCTAGGGAAAATTGTGTAATTTTCCCTCTCATCTGAGAACTTCTCCACAAGGGAGTCTCTGTAGCCTCCACAACTTTCTTTTTAATAGTTTTCTTTGGTCTCTCTATTGCAGGAGTCGACTTCCTTTTCTTACTTCTTGAAACTATAGGGTTTTGGGGTTCATTCTCAGGAACTAAAGTTCCTTCACCAAGATTTCTTTTTCCTTTCTTCTGGGAAGAGGTAGGTACATTTCCCTCGGGAGTAGGAGAAGCTTCATTTTCCTCAAGATTTTCAATTTCTCCTTCTTGGGTAGTTATTTCATCAGTTGGCTCAGAGGGTGTTGCACTCTCATTAACAGATTGTTCAACAAGTTCGTCCTGAGGTTTCAAATTTTTGAACCGAACAAATTCATCCCATGCCAAGGGAGACACATCTCCCAGAGATCTTTCAACTAACAATTTAATTAGGGCATGGTGAGAAACAAAATTTGTGTTTCCTTTCTGGGTTTATTCAGCACTAATGCTCAACATATTATATAAAAAAATTTGGAATGTTTACTGGAAGATTATTCCTGATATGGCTAAGCAATTCAAAATGGTGTGCATGAAAATGGGAAAACATTCCTTCACAGGTGAGGTACCTTAAAATGTGCAACACCGGCTCATTGAATGGGTCTGGAAGTGACATGCGCTTACAATCATGTTTGTTCACTTCCAATGGAGGGTCTAAAGGAAGAGTGAACTGGACTCGAGTTGAACTAGCATCGTGTTCATTAGGATAATGCTCCCCAATTATGGGAAACCCGTTCACTTCTACAATACGTTCCTCTATTTCCAGAACCGTCAAACCCAATACATTTGCCTTTCCTTCCTCAAATGTGTTCATAAATTTTGTGGCTACTTCCTTGTCAAATTCTGTCAACTTTAGGAAATACCCAAGCCATCCACAAGCATGGAATCTCTATACTGCTTCTACATCAGTGAGTAGAATGGTATGGACCACTGGTTCATGACGCATCAACTGCCCTCCCATTGTTCCAAATTATTTCTCCAAATTTTTGCTGTAATTTGCCAATTCACAATTTTCTCTGCTCTGCAATTTCCCAATTTCTTAATCTCTTTTTGAAACAACCTAAAATTAGCTCTTGACTGCACTTCAAACTACAGATTTCCTTGCAATCCCTATGTATATTTTTGAAAAATGAGCAATAATGGCACTTTCGGCAAGGAGTTATTGCTTTAAGTGCAAGTAGTTCCCACATAACTTGATTATGTCTTCTTAGGGTCACATTAAGTCAAAAATTAGGGATATTTGGGAATTGAGGTACGACACTTGTGTGAAAAATAAAAGGACTTACTAAAACAGAGCACAAGTACAGATTTGAACTAACATACAATCTTGCTAGGAATGATAGGTACAACTAGTAGTGACATGGAAAAACTTAATACACTTCCCTACCCCCTACAAAATTAAGATAAGTGTCCACACTTGTCACACTTAGCATGGGGTAAGAAACTATCGTAATGCCAAATTATAGATATGTGCAGTATTAGATATAATTATCAAAATGTATGTGCTAAAAGTGGACAAAAATTGAAAGTTTGTACCTTGTATTATATTGCCACATGCGCGAAAAAGGTGGCAAGAATGGAACGAGTGTTGCAGATGTATACGTCAATTGATGTGGCATTTATTGAAAGCATACAAATATGGAAAAATGTGATGACGTCGAGGATGTGTGGGTGGAAGTTAGAGAAGTGGAGTGGATTGGAAAGAAGAATTTAGAAAATGAATGGAGAATGGAACTTCGTTAGAAAATGAAGTATTTTTTATGAGCATACACAAAGGAAGGTTAGGTTGAAGCTGCAGGAAGAAGATTTGCACCCTCTTCTACAAGAAGTATTACATGTTGTGCTTGTGGAGTTTTGTTTTTGAATTGCTGCAGGAAATCATCCTCGGTATGGGGTTGATGGTATAGATGAAGTCGATGCTCGTTGACCAATAGTTTGAAATGAACTGGATCAATTGTTGTCAGCTAGACTGCTCCATTGTCAAATACATGATCTATTTCATATGGGCCTAACCACCTTGTTTGTAATTTGTCTGGTTTTTCTTGAAATCTTGAATCAAATAGTAGTGCCCAATCACCTATTGTAAATTTTTTATTTTTGATGTGGGATTCATGCCATTTCTTCCTCTATTTTTTGACTATCTTTGTGCGCTCCAATGCATATTTTCTCATCTCATCCAAAGAGTTGAGATATTGCAGAAGGTCTCGCTGTGTTGTAGGAAGATCAATGTTTAGCTTCAGAGCAGTACATAGTGTTTTATGCTTAAAATCAATGGGCAACATGGCTTCTTTCCCATACAATAATTCAAATGGTGTGAATCCTGTTGTTTTCTTCCATGTGGTTATGTATGCCTAGACTGCTTCTGAGAGGCAGCTGCTCTAGTCACGGTGGTGGAGGTGAACTATTTTTGTGAGTATTTCTTCAATTTATTTGTTGGTTACTTCCGCCTGACCATTATCTTGTGGATGGTAGGGACTGGACTTCCTGTGTCTGATGTTCTATTCTTTCATGAGTGTTGTGATCAAGTTTGATGTGAATTGTGCTCCTTGGTTGGTTACGAGCTCTCTCAGTACACCATAGCGGGTGAATATTTCTTCATACAGGAACTCTGCTACTTTATGATCACGGGCATGCTTCATTTCCTTCACTTCAACCCATTTGGTTAGATAGTTTGTGTATACCATAATGTAGGAATTTTCATTAGATTGGGGGTCTATAGGACCAATAAAATCCATGCCCCACTTATCAAATGGTGTGAAAACCACTTGTGGTTGTAAAGGCATTTCATCTGATTTTGTAGGACGACCCATCCTTTGGCATTTATCACATTTCCTGGCATAATTAATTGCATCTTTGTGAAGTGTGGGCTAGTAATAACCTGTTGTTAATATTTTTAGAGTTGTCCTCTTAGCTGCAAAGTGTCTGCCATAGGGTTTATCGTGACAAGCATGGAGAATATCATAGGTTTCATCTTCACGTACACACCTTCTCATGACTTGGTTTGGACCAATATAAAACAATGTATTGTCAATCCAAGAAAATTGAAAACTTTTCTCAATGAGCAGTCTTATGTCCTTAGGAGATAAATGTGTAGGCATCTTGTCAACTACAAGGTAATTGGCTATATCAGCATGTCATGGGCTCTTGACAGCAATATGGAACAAATGTTCATCAGAGAATGCATCGTCTATCACATAGGTATCAGTGTCATTATTCTGGAGTCTTGATAAATAATCAGCTACAACATTTGCTTTACCTGGCTTGTCAATTATTCTTATATCAAATTCTTGTAAGAGAAAAATCCATCTTGCTAGCATGCCTAAGATGGCAGGTTTGTTCATAAGATATTTTAATGTTGCATGGTCAGTATGAACAAATATTGGATAGCCTATTACATAATGATGGAATTTATTCAAAGTATAGACCATTGCCAATAATTCTTTTTCAGTGACTGTATAATTTAACTCTGGCCCATGTAAACTTTTGTTGATATAATAAATAGCATTTTCAAGATTATTAGATTTCTGGCCTAAGACAACACCTATTGCATAATCAGAAGCATATGTATGTGTATGGAATGGTAAAGACCAATTCAGACCTCTAAGTACTGGTGCTATTGTAAGAAGGGACTTGAGTTGCAGGAAAGATTCCTCACAGGCTGGTGTCAATGTAAACTCAACTTCTTTTGTAAGCAAGGTGTATAGTGGACTAGCTATTTGACTGAAATTTTGAATGAAGTGTCTATAATAACCAACATGTCCTAAAAAGGATCTAACATCTTTTTTCTTAGTGGGTGTAGGAAATGTAAGAATTACCTCAATTTTTACAGGGTCTACTTGTATGCCAGCTTCTGAGATGAAGTGTCCTAGCACAACTCCTTGCATCAACATGAAACATTTCTCACTATTCAGGGACAAATTGTGTTCTTTATATCCGATCAACACATTTTCCAAGTTTTTCAAAGCTTCTTCAAAAGTAACACCAAATATGGTGAAATCGTCCATATATATTTCCATGTAGTCATGTGAGATATCAGCAAAAATGTTGATTACAACCCATTGGAAAGTGGCTGGAGCATTACATAAACCAAAAGGTAACACAAAATATGCATATGTTCCCCAAGGACATGTAAATGTTGTCTTTTCCTGATCCTCTGGAGAAATGATAATCTGATGTTTCCATCAAGAAAAGGGAAGTACTTTTTACCAGCTAAGGTATCTAGAACTTGATCAATGAATGGCAAGGGAAAATGATCTTTCTTTGTTGCATTGTTAAATTCTCTATAATCTACAGATATTATCCATTTACCCCCTTTTTAGGGACTATTACCAAAGGTGAAACTCATTTACTGTCTGAGATTGGATAAATAAAACCAGCATCCAGCAGCTTTTGCAGCTCAGTCTTTACAATTTCTCTTAAGGCTGGGTTAATTCTTCTCTGAGGTTGGCGGAGTGGTAGACTACCTTCATTGACGTAAATTCTATGTGTACATAGTTTTGGGTTCAAGCATGTCATGTCTCCATAGTCCCAAGCAAAAGTTTTTTCATGTTTACAAAGGAGTTGAGTTAACAATGCTAATTGTTGTGGTGGCAGTTTATTGTTAACATGAAGATTGTAGTAGGAGAGAGCTCCACATTATTTGTTAGCTCAAGCATTGATACCGCAGGTAACATAGTTCTCATAGGTAGACAACTAGAGAACAAAGCTTCTAGAAATATCTTTTTCTATGACACGATCATTAGTAATGATACTTTGAATCACATCATCACCTTCTTGCAATTTCAGGAAGGATTTTTTGTGTAACATCATTAGTTGAGCAACATAGTTTAGCTCTTCTTCCTCATCTCCCAAATCTAGCCAAATAGTACTCAAATCTGGTTGTGGTTGGGTAGGAGGATATAATTCTAACTTCTTAATTGTTTGGCCATATGAGATTGTCATGTTACCCAATCTGCAACTAATATTAGCATCAACTATGGCTAACTAAGGTCATTCAAGGATAACTGGATAACCAACAATATTTACCTTGGGTGATAATATTAGGAAGTCGACGGGATATTCCCAGGAATCCAATGTAACTACTATATTTTCTATTATGCCATATGTGGTGACAGTGGAACTGTCTGCAACTTGCAAGACTGTTGGAGTGGTCCTTAATACCTCTATACTCAACCTATGCATGATATCCTTATTTATTACATTTATAGTTGCTCCCCAATCTACTAGAGCATTCTTTATAGATTGACCATTAATTATAATATCAACAAGTGGGCTTCCATGGTTAGAGTACTCTGGAATGACTATCTTTCCCAACATGATATTTGCAAGTTGATAGATTTCTGATTTGGGGTCAGGTAAATGTTTTGGAGTCATGGAGAGATAGTAGGAAAAAGGATATTACTATGCTCTTTTCTGAGGGAGATATTGTTGGTGTTGGAGACACTGCAAAAAGTAGCTCTACGCAAGTTGTATGGGAGACCCCTTTTTTGGTTGATCAAGTTAACAATAGGATTTAATTTGGCACTATAGATATGGATGAGGACAAAACCTCATAACTGATAGGTGCCACGGTGACAATTTTTTTTTCTAAAGGACAGATGGACAGTATCAGTAATTGTGAACTCTCTTCTAGAATGTGTCAGAGGATAGGCAGTGAAAATGTGGTTATCCCTAACACTTATAAGGGGAAGACATTGGTGACAGAGGACTAGAGAGCAGTGAATGGCTGGAGAGGTGTAATAAACCCCTAAAGGAGTCAATTTATCCTTTTGTTAATGAAAAGTATATATCCCTGGCTAGAGATGAAAAAGACAACAATGGGGAACCCCTATTTAAAGATATTGAGATCTCCCCAATCAGGAATCTTGATAGCTCCTTTGAGGCAGTCAGGGATAGTGGGGGTAATTTGGTTGATATTGATTCTGATTATGACTTCCAGGATGATGATAGAATGATTGATGAGCTAGGAATTTCTGAGTCACTGGGTATTATGGAACCAAGACTAGTTAAAAAAACTTTGTTGGGTTTATCTAAACCTAAGATTGGGGAAAAGAAGAAAGAGCATAGATCTAATAGGGTTCATTTGGAACTTGCAGGGAGTGCTCCAAAACAAGCCAAACTTTTGAGGTCAGGAAAAGGCTATGCCTTTTCTTGGCAGCAATGAATATTCTCTCGTGGAATGTCAGGGGCTACAATGCCCCAGACAAGATTTGCCTAATCAAGCATTGTCTTGATCAGGCAAGACCAAATATTTTATTCTTACAAGAAACTAAGATTAAGGATAGTGATGTAGAATGGTTTTTGAAGCATTTTTCAAGATGGCATGGGACCTTGTGTGGAGCTGATGGTTATTCAGGGGCTCTTGGGGTTCTTTGGAACTCTGACATAGTAGATGTTCAAATTTTGGAAAAGGGTACAAATTGGCAGAGATTTGAGGTATGTTCAAAGCAACTTTTGGCAAAATTCTACGACTTTAACATTTATGGGCCAAATAGTCCTTCCCTTAAAAAAGTGTTATGGCAAGAGATTTCAAATGTGATGAACTCCTAGAATGATGGGCTTTCTATTTTGGGGGAGGCTTTAATGCCATCATGTGTCCTTCAGAGAAAAAAGGAGGATTGGGGTGGGCTGGGTAGAGTCAAAGGGACTTTGCAGATTTTATTAACATGAATGGGCTTTTGGAGGTTAATTTTAGCAATGGAAATTTTACTTGGATAAATAATAGGAGTGGTCATTTAAACATTGCAGAGAAGCTAGACAAATTCCTGTTGGCTAGACCACTAGAGAGGGTTAATTGGATCTTCAATGCTGAGATTATGCCCTTGTTAGGTTCAGACCACTTCCCAATTTTCTTGAGGTTTCAAGAGGACTCAACACTAGTTAGATCCCCTTTTAAGTTTGAGGCGATGTGGTTGTGAGGTGACAATTTCCAGGAAAAAGTAGCTAAATGCTAGCACATGGCACCTAAATGATCTGGTAACAAAGTCTTCCTCTTTTTTAAAAAGTTGCAATTCCTAAAAGAACAATTGAAGATATGGAACCGAGAGGAATTTAGAAACATTTTTGTTGAAAAATTTAAACTAGAAGCTGAGTTAGCAGATCTAAATTCTAAGGTGATTTCTGAGGGGATGGGGGAAGATGATTTCCTTAAGGAAGTGAGTTTATCTAAGAAGCATGCTAAAGTTTTATCTAGGGAGGGGGTTTTCTGGAAACATAAATATAGAGAAACATGGTTGAGAGAATGAGATAAGAAAACCAAATTCTTTCATAACTCAACAAAAGCAAAAATATCACAGAATAGAATCTTCTCAATTCAGGATAGTAATGGTATGCTTCTTTAGGATGAGGAGGACATCAACCAGGAAGCGGTAATTTCTTTAAGAATATATTTGTTGTGCCTCAAAATCTTTCTGATTTGGATTTGAGTCTTTTTAATGTTGTTCCAAGCTGCATCTCAGAGTTGCAGAACTCAGCCTTAATGCGGCCTATTTCTAAAGCTAAGGTCAGGGATACCCTATTTAATTTGGGGGTGGGAGGACAAATCCCCTAGCCTGGATGGTTTCTCTATAATTTTCTTTCAAAAGGCTTGGGAGATTATGGGGACAAAAATGTGGGAAGTGGTGGAGGAACCGCATGCCAAAGGTTTTATTCTTAAAGGGCTTAATAACACCTTTATTACTCTTATTCCTAAAAGATCTAATAGGGTTTCATTTGATGATTATGGGCTGATTGCCTTATGTAATACTATTTATAAGGTTATATCGAAGGTAATGGACAATCGCCTTAAGAAAGTGCTTTGCTTCATTATTTCCCCAGAACAGAGTGGTTTCATGCCAAATAGGTCTATTTTTGACGGTGTAGTGGTTGCACATGAAGCTATTCACTCGGTCAGAATTGTAAAGATTGAGAAATTGATGATTAAATCAGATTAAAAAAAATCCTATGACAATGTTGTTGGAACAATGGAAGGGTGTGTATAGAGAGGGGAGGGGTGAATCAATACCCTTAAATTTTTTTATCAATTAATCTTTAGTCCTCTTTACTTGCATAACCGACCATTGTAGCTTTTCTAATTTATGCATGCAATATCATAGCATAAATGTAAATGCATGTAAACAAACATTGAAACATTCATGAAACTCATTTACACATGACACAAGTATTTGATATCACATAAACCCTTGTTAGAAGGTAAAAACTGCAGTGGGGATGAAACCCACAAAGCTTCACTATCTATAGAATGGAAGGTGCATGTTAGGGCTACAAGTTATGATTAGTTCTGATGATCTTACCCTGTTAGGAGTAACATGTTAGACTTGTTAAGTCTACTCGGTTAAGAAATTTACATAAAGACTGTTAAGTCCACCATGTGAAAGGATTTTACTGCTTGCTACAATTGTTAGAGAGTAACAAAATATATGACCTAATTGCTGCAATCTTAAATTGTTGATTATAGATCCATTAAGTACACAAAATTATATCACCTTATTTTGATGGATAATACCTTTGTTATGCTTGGTAGCCTTGTATGTAGTTCTTGATAAACTGAATTCTCCTTTATCTATCCTTGTGCATGAAACTCTCTGTCTGAACCATAGATGTCCTTGGCAGCTAAAATCATCATGTTCTTGATTGATTATTACATATATATATACAAGATTTGACCTAATTAGGTTTCATGCTTTTCTTTAAAAACTCTAAGATTAAAGGTTTACAACTTGACCATGATCTCCTAGTTTGCTTGAATATAATCAGTTAACTAATTAAATCTATCATTAATGCTATTCTTGATCCTCAAGAAAGGGTTATCCAGCTAAGTAAAAAGATCTTTTAAAGATTAAAGTTCTTTAGCTGACGTGTAGTTGAGATCCTCTTTTTCTGGTGAAATGTTGTCTCTTGGTGTAGACTGGTGCTCGGTGATGTCTCTATGGACTGGCACTCAGTTGATATACTACTCGGTGATTGTGCTATTGCTCGGTGTTCAAAACATTTTGGTGACCACTACGCTCGGTGAATGTTGTCGCTCAGTGATCACGATCGACAAAAACTGTCTGTTTGTATACTAATTACAACTTCTGATCCTTTAAGGATTATCAATCTCCCTCTTTGGCATTAGTATCAAAAACTGATATGTACAGTATATACACCGAGTGTGTTACCTTTACAATGACTCCCCCTATGTGCATGCCTCGGTATGTAGATACAATGTATGTACATGTTTCCCCCTTTTTTGAAATTAATGACAAATCTATGTAAAATTTATAGATTGTCAAGTATGTGTGAATGAGATTGTTGAATGGCTACCACCAGCTTTTCCCATTTCTCCTTCAAGTTCTCTAGGGTCATTTTCTCCAATGTGATTTGAGCATGCATGTCATAGATGCTCTCTACTACTGACATCTCTGGGGTGGCAATTAGAGTCTTTTTTGTAGTCATGTGCGTTATCAACAATGTAAGATTTGGTAGTAACATTGCTTGTAGCTTGGTTACTTCATCTTTCAGCCTTTTGTATTTCAAGTCTTAACCATCTAGATTCAAAAAGATTTCCATAATGTAGTTGGAATGCATTTGGCTCGGTTGAAAGACTTAGTGCACTAGCTTTTAGTTCCTCATTTAACTTAGCTATCTATTCACTATGCTCGGTAGTGAAGTGTTCAAGAGTGCACAAATTTTGAACTAAGGTAACTAATTCTAAAATAATAGGTTCTAATGTAGCCACTAGTTCAGAAAGTTTCACCTTATTCTCCGCCACTTCTTGGCTGATTTTCTCTATGAGTTTGTAGTGATAATTCTCTTCCGCTCTTTCCTTAATGACCTTCTTGGTGTCTACATTCTGTTGTGTGATTGCCTCAGTCAGAACTGCAAGTTGATCAATGATGGGTGTAGTTTGATCAATCTTGGTGTCAGGCACTACCTACAATAGAATCTCCTTTTCTATTTCTAGAACTTATGAATTTATGTTTTCTTATCGGAGCTTGTCTTGTTGTGTTTTTTGTTTGCATAGATCCCCATACCTTGACAAGTGACTTGGGATCAAGTGTTCTTGGATCATATTCGGGTATGTATATGATCTCATCTAGTGTGACAGAGGCTTTACTTTCCTTGTTCTTCTTCTTCTTCTTAATGTTTCTTGATACAGAGGAGTGAGGTACTATAGCAAGAGCCTTTTGTTTCTCAATTTCTGCCATTGATTGCTTGGGTGGTGTGGTTCCTTGGCTAGGTTTCTCATTCAATACTTGTTGGTCAGTTGTAGATGTCTCTACTTCAACCTTTTCTTTACTTGAAACCTTGTCTGTCTTTCCACTATCTTCGGTGGGTGCATCACTTGGTTTATCCTCTCCACTGTTATCTATCTTCTTCCCTTGTTCCTCAGCTTTGTCCATCGGTATGTTTGATTCACTGTTAGGTGGTGTCTGTTGTGATTCAATCATTATATTTATTGCTTGCATCAATAAAGGCATATTACCTGGTATTTGTGCCTGTGCAACATTAGTAGTATTCTTTTCATTTGTTGGCTCGCTGGAAATATTGACATCTTCATTAGCCTTTGCATCATCATTAGGATCCCCTTGAGTGATATCTTGTACGGTTATATCTGGTGTTTCCCCTAATGATTGCAATACTCTAGGAATATCATCCATGGCCTTACTAGTTCAGAAAGTTTCACCTTATTCTCCGCCACTTCTTGGCTGATTTTCTCTATGAGTTTGTAGTGATAATTCTCTTCTGCTCTTTCCTTAATGACCTTCTTGGTGTCTACATTTTGTTGTGTGATTGCCTCAGTCAGAACTGCAAGTTGATCAATGATGGGTGTAGTTTGATCAATCTTGGTGTCAGGCACTACCTACAATAGAATCTCCTTTGCTATTTCTAGAATTTATGTTTTCTTGTCGGAGCTTGTCTTGTTGTGTTTTTTGTTTGCATAGATCCCCATGCCTTGACAAGTGACTTGGGATCAAGTGTTCTTGGATCATAGTCGGGTATGTATATGATCTCATCTAGTGTGACGAAGGCTTTACTTTCCTTGTTCTTCTTCTTCTTCTTAATGTTTCTTGATACAGAGGAGTGAGGTACTATAGCAAGAGCCTTTTGTTTCTCAATTTCTGCCATTGATTGCTTGGGTAGTGTGGTGCCTTGGCTAGGTTTCTCATTCAATACTTGTTGGTTAGTTGTAGATGTCTCTACTTCAACCTTTTCTTTACTTGCAACCTTGTCTGTCTTTCCACTATCTTCGGTGGGTGCATCACTTGGTTTATCCTCTCCATTGTTATCTATCTTCTTCCCTTGTTCCTCAGCTTTGTCCATCGGTATGTTTGCTTCACTGTTAGGTGGTGTCTGCTGTGATTCAGTCATTATATTTATTGCTTGCATCAATAAAGGCATATTACCTGGTATTTGTGCCTGTGCAACATTAGTAGTATCCTTTTCATTTGTTGGCTCGGTGGAAATATTGACATCTTCATTAGCCTTTGCATCATCATTAGGATCCCCTTGAGTGATATCTTGTACAGTTATATCTGGTGTTTCCCCTAATGATTGCAATACTCTAGGAATATCATCCATGGCCTTACTTACCTTTGTGGTTAAGTCAATGGGATTGACATCTTCGGTGTCATTGATGAATATGTGCTTGGGGCTTGGTGTGGCCTCCTTCTCCTTGGTGTGAAAAGTCTCGGTTAGAGCCAATATCTTCTCAGGTGGATTAAAGATTTTAGTCTGAATCTTATTGCTCTCTATGTGAATATCTTCTAACTTATCCTGCAATACTTTGTATGCTCTAGTTTTTGTAGAAAATTTCTTTGTGTGCTTCTTCATTATTGAGTCAATTTCTTCAATTGTGGAATTGGGCATAAATACAACTAAGGATCTCTCTCTCATCTATTTTTCCATATGTAATGTATATGTCCACCTAGTTGTTATTTTATCTTGTATCTCATGTGGAATATGATTTCCAAATTGTAGAGGTACATATTTGTAAGCTGCCACCATCTTAATGATTGCCTCTTCTATTTTTTTCTGATCCTTGGTAGACAGAGTTCCCCATTGTCTAATCTTATGATGTTGTATACTACCTGTGTTGATGATTGACTCTACAATTTCATCAATTTTCTTTGGTATTTTGTCTTTTTCTGCTTGGATTCTCTATTTTCTTTATGCCTCTTCAGTATCATCCTTGTCTTCTCTTCCTCTTACATATCTCTTTTGTTGTCTCGATGCCATTTTCTTAGTTGAGGCTTTTCATTTATGATATGTTTTTATAATGCCTTTCTTCAATGGTGGTGAGTCTACCTTTGTTATTTTGCTCCTTGTCCTGGATGCAACTTTTATATCAGTAACTTTTGCTTTCTTGGCCTTTGGTGGCTCTACATCTGATTCTTTAGACTCATAATCACTTAATTCTTTACCTTCATTGACGGGTGACTATTCCTCGGTGATATCCACTAATTGTTCCAACTCTTCATCAGTTACTGAGAGTTTCTTCTTAAGTATTTTCACCATTTGTCTTTTCTTCTTTCCTATCTTCGTGACTACTAAACCAGTCTTAATTCTTGACTTGGCTTCCTCATATGTGCCAAATTTTCTTATAGATTTGTCAATTGTTTCATTTAGTAGGGCTTCAATAGCTCTTGTAGCTAGATCTATGTCAATTTCATAGTCCATTGGTGGTAACCATGTTGTTCTTGGGATAGCAGGTTTGATGAGTGTAGTGTCAGTGTCAACTACAAAGCATATCTCATCCTTGTATTGCTCAACCAACCAGGTAGGGATTATCATCCTCTTCTTAAATATATTAAAATATGCATCCAATAGTGGGATGAAATTATCTCCTAGTGATTTAATGTAATCACTAATCTGTGTTGTGATAGGTCAATTGGTGTCCAAAGTGACATTACTGATGGAAGGAAAGAAGTTTTGGAAGTAAAATAATGTGCACATTAGTAGGGAACCAAACTTATAAGTATTAGATTAGTTTGATCTAATTGTTCTCATGTTTTCTTCCAGTTGTTTCAGTAGTAGCTCGGCTAGGTCTAGTTGCACACCTTTCTTTACTATCTTGTATGCAATGTCGACAGCTCCACAAGCAACGATGTTCATTCTACTTGCTTGAAAGATCTTGTATCCAATCACATATGCATCGAATTTTATTTCAGGGTCGGTGATTGAATTGACTTTCAGACCTCTATCATCCCATTCGGCTCCAGTTAGCTTTTCAATCTCGAGGCATCCAGGGTGTCTTAGGGATTTTGCCTTCTCGGTGATGGGGTATCCAGTTACTGTGTGAATCACATCATATAACCACATCTTTCCTTCATGCACTTGACTGAGCACAATGCAAATCCATTCTGTCTTGAAATCTTTTGGGAATGGTAGGGCATTGGTTAACCCTTTCACTTTAATGTGCTTGTACTCATCCTTTAGGCCCCATTTTTTTGAGGGGTGGAATTGGAATTTGGGAGAGAAAACCTGGTTTTGACTCCAAATCTTTAGTTTGGTTGCTTACATTGGAAATTGTGAAAACCATAATATAATTTTGATCTTCCAATTTTACTCAAAAAACAAGGATTTGCAACTTCCAACTAAAAGGTGGAATTCATTTGAAAACCTGGTTATGGTATTTTATTGCTCTATTTTATTGGCTCATGTTCCCAAAATTGGCTCATCTTCCCAAAACTTTCTCATCTTCTGGGTTAACCAAACAGTCCAAATTATCTTCCCACAATGCAAAACCAAAATCTCAAAACCTTATTATGAGATAATAAGGTTTTGAGTCAAATTCCAATTCCCCAAACAAACGGGGCTTTAGGTTTTTGTCCTTTCATAGATTCTGATAAGCTTCCTCGAGATCAAGGTCTCCAATCTCTGAAACTTTGTATTGAATGTACGTATGGATGTCTTCAACCAGTAAAATCCTAGGTGGGATACTTGAAAATACTCCCTTGTCATCGGGTTGAGCAGCAATCTCAGGGAAAAACTTGTAGTTAGGTTCCTCACAGGTTGAGTTCTTTATCAAAACAACCTTCTTGTCCTTTTCCATCTTCATTTTCAAGGTTCATGAAGTGGTTTCCATTGTTCATTAAATTTAGGGATTCTTCGCAAATGACTTGTTAGCTCAGTAATTCTGACTCACTGGATGTTTGTTGCGAATGCTTGAAATCTGTTGGAGTAGCTTTGAAAGTGTTGCAAATCTCTCTGTAATGTAATCACTCTGAATTTCTCTTCTTCACTCTGTAATTTTATCTTTAACGCTGGGTGAACGAATTAGTTCACGTTGCCCCTTTTTATAGAAAATTAGCCTAAGTGATGCATTAGATGCTTCACTTACCACTCGGTCGACAAAACATAGGTGCTTGGTTAACACACCAAAGTCTTCAACTCGGTGAGTATACAATACTTGGTACAAAGTGTCAACTTGGTTGTCTTCCACATGTTTACCAATGATGCTCGGTATATAGTGTCAACTCGGTTGTTTTTCACATGTACACCGACGTGTAGTGTATGCTCGATTCATATTGTCCGACCAGACTAGATTCACAAAACTTAACATGCAATACCATAGTGCATCTTCATTCATGCTAATTTGGCATATTCTCAATGAATATAGGAACTAATGTAAAATACATATTTGTAGAGTTTAGTTCCATAATTACTTGTATTTCTTAGGTGGGGTGGTTGAATCACCTGATCGATTGGATGAGGTGTCACCAACTGTACTACTTGGTCCAACATTATCATTGTTTGAAGCTCTCCTCAACATTTGATTTCTCATTCTCCTGATGTATTCAATAGTATTTCCATTTGCAAAAGTGCTTGACTCTTTCACTCGGTCTCTGCAGTCCTTGCTTAAGTGACCGAACTTATGACAGTGTAAGCATGCCATTCTAGGGTTATTCCAGTTTCTAGATCTTCTTATCCATTTCCTCATACAGTTAGTAACTATATGTCCATATCTACCACATGTTGTGCAATTTAACCAAGTGTTGTAATCCCAAACATATGTATTATCGACTCTTCTCAGTTGATATGCATTTTCTTGTTCTTTAGGTTTCCATACTTGCTTTATCCTTTTCCTGCATTCATAAAATGTGTGTCCATGCATGTTGCAAGTAGAAAAATGTTTTTACATCTAAGATTTATTCTTTGGTTTGTTCAGCTTAGATCTGCATTCATGTGCTTTGTGTCCATGCTTGTTACAGTTATAAAAATTACCTATGAATGTAGAAGTAGTTTTAGGAATACCTTTTGCTTTGCTCTTGCAAACATTTGATGTGTGGCCTAGTTTTCCACACTGATTACATGAACGCTTCTTTGGTCTTGGATTTGTGTAGACATTCCTTTGATCAACTTAGTTTGATGATTCTCCATGCTTAGTATACCCTAAACCAATATTGTTGTTGAGTCTTCTTAGTCCATTCTTAGTTTTTCATTTTCTTCTTTTAGTTCACCAATAGCTTCCAATTTTCCAGCAAGTTCCATGTTCAGTCAGTTGGCCTTATGACTCATAAGAAATATTTGTTTGGTGATCTCAATGTGATGTTCAGTAAGTCTCTATATCTCAGATTCTCTCTTGTAATTTTTCAGTAATCTTTCTCTTGTCATCAATAGTTAAAGTTCTTTCTTGTTCAGCTTGTCCTGCATTATTCATTACATCAATCATTCTTACTATTTGTGTCTCTTGACTGATTTGCAATACTTTCACTTGTTCATTCAGATGTTGATTGATTTCATTTAGATATGCAATGGTTACTTCAGATGTGTTAGATGTACTACCAGATCCATATCTAGATGAATCAAATAGGTCAGGTATCTCTTCTTCACGATAGCCAGTTTCATTGTAGCGAGATGCCATGACTTTTCTTTCAACCAATAACTCTTTCATTTTGTTTCTTGCCTCTTTGTATTGCTCATAGAAAATTTGTATTTGCAACTTCTGATTCTCAATATTTTTATCAAGCTTATACCTTTCCATCGTAAGATCTTTTCTCTCAAGTGATTGAACTTTTCCAAATAAGAGAACTAGCTTTGATACCAACTGTTGGAATAATGGAAGGGTGTGTACTAAGAGGGGAGGGGTGAATCAATACCCTTAAAATTTTTTATCAATTAATCTTTAGTATTCATTACTTGCATAACCGACCATTGTAGCTTTTCTACTTTATGCATGCAATATCATAGCATAAATGTAAATGCATGTAAACAAACATTGAAACATTCATGAAAATAATTTACACATGACACAAGTATTTGATATTGCAGAAACCCTTGTTAGAAGGTAAAAACTACGGTGGGGATAAAACCCATAAAGCTTCACTATCTACAGAATGGAAGGTGTCTGTTAGGGCTACAATTTGTGATCATTTATGATGATCTTACCCTGTTAGGAGTAACATGTTAGACTTGTTAAGTCTACTTGGTTAAGAGATTTCAACAACACAATGTATGTGTGCACTCGGTTAAGAGATTTACATAAAGACTGTTAATTCCACCTTGTGAAAGGACTTTACTGCTTGCTACAATTGTTAGAGAGTAAAAAAATATATGACTTGATTATTGTAATCTTAAATTTTTTATTACAGATCCATTAAGTACACAAAATTATATCACCTTATTTTGATGGATAATACCTTTGTTCTACTCGGTAGCCTAGTATGTAGTTCTTGACAAAATGAATTCTCCTTTCTCTGTCCTTGTGCATGAAACTCTTTGTCTGATCCATAGATGTCCTTGGCGGCTACAATAATCATGTTCTTGATTGATTATTACATCTATATATACAAGATTTGACCTAATTAGGTTTCACGCTTTTCTTGAAAAACTCTAAGATCAAAGGTTTACAACTTGACCTTGATCTCCTAGTTTGCATGAATACAACTAGTTAACTAATTAAATCCATCATTAACACTTTTATGATCATCAAGAAATAGTTATCCAACTAAGAAAAAAGCTATTTTAAAGATTAAAGTGCTTTAGCTGATGTGTAGTTGAGATCCACTTTTTCTGGTGAAATGTTGTCTCTTGATGTAGACTGGTGCTTGATGATGTCTCTGTAGACTGGTGCTCGGTTGATATACTACTCGATGATTGCACTGTTGCTCGGTGATCAAAACATTTCGGTGACCACTACACTTGGTGAATGCTATCACTCAGTGATCATGACCAACCAAAATTGTCTATTTGTATACTAATGACAACTTATGATCCTTTAAGGATTATCAAATGTCCACCGAGATTTATGCTGAAAGTGTTGGAGAAATTTGGTTTTTGTGAAGGTTGGATTAAATGGGTAGGTATTTGCATCAACACACCAAGGATCTCAGTCATGGTTAATGGCATCCCTCAAGTTTTTTTGATACATGTAGGGGTATTTGTCAAGGAGATTCAATCTATCCTTTCCTCTTCATCATTCTGCCATAAGTGCGGGGGAGACTTATTTCAAGTAAATGTAGAGGGGGCTTATGGAAAGGAATAAAGGTGGTGGATGGTATTGATCCTTTATCATATTTACAGTTTTTTGATGATACTTACCTTATGGGGGAGGCTATGAAAAAGGAAGAAAGATTGATTAGATCCACTATTGATTCTTATAGTGCTACCTCAGGACATAATATAAACTTGAAGAAAAGTGAAATTTACTTTTTTAATACTAATTTGGAAAAACAAAGACAGTTGTGTAGGATTCTGGGCATGCAAATGGGTAAGCTCCTTGATAATTATCTCAACATTCCTTTTTTTGGTGGGGCCTGCAAATCTAATTTATTGAAGGATTTGAGTAATAGTTGCATCAAACGTCTTGAAGGGTGGAAGAGTAAATGTCTCTCTTCAACATGGAGAATTTTAATGCTCCAATATGTGGTTTTGGCCATTCCAATCTTCTCTATGAGCTATCTAAAATTGCCTAAGAAGGTTATAGGCTTCTTGGAACAAAGAATGTGTTTTTTTGGGAATGGTGCAAACAATGATGATAAGATCCCACTTCTTGCTTGGGAGCAGATCTGTAAAGCGAAAGCTTGTGGTGGGGTTGGTGTTAAAAATTGGAATTTGATGAATCTTGCTTTAGGGGCTAAGTTATTTTGGAATATGTATTCTAATCCAAATATATTGTGGGTGAATATCCTTAGAGAAAATTATTTAGACTCAGAATTGCCTAATAGGATCCTCACTGTTAGGAACCCTCCAAAAGGCTCGACAATTTGGAAATTTTTATTAGACTATAGGTAGATTATTACTTACCACTTAACTTGGTAGGTTGGTGATGGGTAACATGATTCCTTTTGGAAGGACTCATGGAATGTCTATCATGTGATTGGTGATAATGATGGTTACCATGATTTGATGAGGGTATGTTTAGAGGTTTGGGGGGATAAGGTTGATGATTATTTGGAATTGAAACTTACTCCTGTAGGACCCCGATGGGGATGGAAGGATGTTAGTCAGCTTGGACTTAATCATTAGAAACCAATGTTTTTAACTATTATTTCTCTCTCAAGGGAAGTTATCTTCTCTGATAAAATTGATACTCTTATTTGGTGTGCCACCCCACTAAAAGTGGGCAATATTCGGTCAAGCTAGGCTATAGGCTTCTGGATAACTCCAATTTACTCTCTGATTGGCCTACAAAGTTATGTTGGGGAAAATATTATCTTCCAAAAGTTGGAGCCTTTGTTTGGATGGCTATCAGAGGTAGGATACTTATAAGGGAGCGCATAAAAAGTATGGCTTCATCGGCCCTACGAAGTGTGTTCTATGTGAGAAGGTTGTTGAAGATGTCAATCATTTGTTGGTACAATGTGAGTGTGCTAGTGCATTTTGGGACATGTTGAAAGTGAAATTGGGGTGGCCGATTGCAAAATGTAAGTATGTTTTATCCAAGGTCTGGCATATTAGTCCTTTAATTGCTGTCTGGGAACTTTGGAAGGAACGCAACAGAAGGATCTTTGAAGATAAGAGAGAATCTATTAAAATGATTAAATCTGGAATTAACTTCTCTATTGAGGAGGTCTTAGGGGCCTCGACCTTTTCTCTCAAATTTTCTACTCCTTTCACTTCTGAGGATAAAATAATTTATGGGGAATGGCCTTCTACCAAGATTCAGTTCAGGAACTCTGGTAAACAAATTGGGAAGCCAAAGTTATGTTCGAACAAAATTCTATGGGAGACCCCGAAATTGGGATGGATTAAGATAAATTTTGATGGTGCTTCCAAGGGAAATCTGGGTCCTTCAAATACTGGTGTGATTTTTAGAGATTGGCTTGGAAACACTGTGACATATGCAACACAAAAATTTAAAGATGGAACGAATAATATGGTTGAAGCAAAAGCATCTATTTTGGCTTTGGATATTGGCTTAAAGCTAAATATAAGGACAATTCACTTGGAAGGATATTCACTAATTATAATTCAGGCTATTCAGAAAGGAGTTTCACAGGCTTGGGACCTTCAAGGGTATCTACATATTATTTTAGATTTACTTTCTAAATTTGATGCTTTTAAGATTAGTCATATCAAAAGGGAAGGCAATTGTGAAACAAATATTTTGTCAAAATGGGCAATCTTGTTTGAGACTATAGATGAAATTAGATGGGAGAACTTTAATAAGGTACCTTTAGAATTTTTGGAGTAAGATTTCATATTTATGTGATGCAGCTTTGCATGCAAGCTAAATGATATCTTTTTGTGATCTCTTCGATAACCTCCTACCCATGGCGTCCTTTGATGATGGTGTAATAAATTCTGCTTTATTTGGTTCATGTGAAAGGTGACGGTTTTGTGGCCTTGACTATCCTCCCATTAATTACCTTATGATGGGATTAGCTTATTAAAGCTTCCTTTTAGTCATTTGTGGTGTGTGGTAATTGCAAGCTATGTGGAAGTGAAGATTTAGGTTTAATTTTGAAAACTTAGAGCCAACTATTTTCTTTGGTTCAGTGTGGTGGTTTAAGGTGCTAAAATGAAAGCGAATTCTTTGTTGACACATGGAAACAACATAAATCTTTCAAGGGTCCGGTGAAAATGGAAAGAATGCAAGGGCTGGTTAAAATAAAAAATGAAAGGATTGTGAATGCTATGTGTGATGTTCTGGGTCCTTTCTTCATGAACTAGAAGGATAAATGGAGAATCAACCTAGACATAATATCAATGCTTATGGCATGGGGACTAGAAATTGGGCGAGAATGTGTGGGGGTAAAATTGATGGTGACTAGCATGCTTGAAGGGGGTTTGCTTTTTGAAGTTGATTCGATTCTTGAATGGGCAGTCCCGAGGATTAGTTCTGATATATTTGAATGCTTTGAAGATGAAGATGACACCCATGTTTATGGGTTTGTGCTCTTTGTTCATTGGTGGGGCAAAGAGGATAAAGGATGCTTTAGAGCAAAAATGGAAAGAGCGTGGGAGTTCTTGAAGAATTTGGTTGTGGAGCATGAAGAAGAAATGGTGAAGATGAAGGCCCTAGATGTGAAGGTGCTGAGGAAAAAGAGGTCCTACCACGAGGAAAAGCAGCGTCTAGGCATGTAATGGAATGAAATCTAAATTTTTTGGCTTGTTACGTCCAATGCTCTATTTTTTTCTTGGTGATAATGTTGGAAATAATGGGAAGTGTGTACTGAGAGGGGAGGGGTGAATCAGTACCTCTAAAACTTTTATCTCTTTTAACCTTTATTCATTGTGTAATCAATTGTATAACCAACCATCTGTTCTATACTATCTTTGTGTAAGATATATCAATTCTTTAACGTAGTCAAACATGTAAACATTCATGAAAGTAATTGACTTATAACACAAGATATGCTAACACAGAAAACCCTTGTTAGAAGGTAAAAATTGCGGTGGGGATGAAACCCACAAAAACTTGACTATATACAGATTGGAAGGGGTCGGTTAAGGCTTACAATTTGATCACTTCTGATGATCTAACCTGTTAGCAGTATTATGCGGAGACTGGTTAAGGTCTACTCTGTTAAGAGCTTTAGCAACACTGTTTAGTGTGCACTCGGTTAAGAGATTTACAATAGGATTGTTAAATCCACCTTTCTTTAAAGGATTTCTTCTATTTTCTACACTTGTTAGAATGTAGACAAAAATACTCATTGACCTGAGTGTATACAATCTAACTATTGATGATTACATATCCATTACAAATCACATGTATAAATGTATCACCTAATTTGATTGATTAATACCTATGTTGCTCGGTAGCCTCTGTTCTTGGTTCTTGATAACCAAATTCATCTTTTGTTGTTCTGCTTCTTGAAACTTTCAGTCTGATCCATAGATGTGTTCATTGGCTACAATCATCCTCTCATCCATACTAATTGAATGATTACAACATCTATTTATAAGATAGATTGACCTAATTAAGTTTCACATATTACAATACCAACTCTATGGTCAAAGGTTTACAAATTGACCTTGATCTCCTAGTCTGCATGTTTTTAATCCGTTAGACTGATTAAAACAATTACAATAATGTTTCTTGTCCCTTAAGTAATGGTTTTAAAACAAATCAAGACTCTATGAATATAATATATCTATTTTATCTGACGTGGAAATCAGATCCACTTTTTCTGGGATATAACTAACTTTCAATGTCTGATGCTTGGTCTGCTCTGAAATCAGTTTGACTGCCTTTCGGTGTTCTTGGTCGAACTGTTTGTTTGGTTCCTCTATGTTTCTTTTCTCTTGATTTGCACTGTATTCTTCTTGTCGGGTTCCACTATCGGTTTACTCCTGTCAGGTTCCACTTTATCATCTTCAGTTCACACTTTCTATTTACACTACTAAACTGTGTCATCGGTTTTCTCCTTGCTTAGAAATTTTGGTTTGAATTGAAAACCTGACTTTCGGTGTAGTGTAACTGATGGTTTAAACAACCTTTTTTCTCATTGTATACTAATGACAAAACTTTATGTTTATCAATCTCCCCCTTTGACATTAGTATCAAAAACTGATATGTGCAGAGTACTACCAAAATTTATAGTATGAACACCATGTATATTACTGTTATACACTAAATTTTGCACCCTAGGTCAAGCTCTCATAGTCTTGATAATCTAGTATAACATGGGAATCATTTCCAGGTTGTGGGACCTTTGCTAACTGAAATGTGACCTCCAGATTCTAGGCTGGTTCCTCTTAGATTATCACCTTAATTTTCTCTTAACATGAAAGTAAATTCTTGAGGGAAAAGGGATAGAAGGAATGCATGAAAGGGAAATGACTGATAAGAAAACTATCCTACTAGGTGATACACCAAATGTAATTTTCTGAATTACAACACAATAATCAATCTTAGAAAGAGGACTTGAATCTAATATAATACAACTTTCTAGATAGGCTTGCATAAGTATTTCATAGAGAGATCTGAGATAAATAGAGGCTATTTAGGGAAAGAGATGATTTCACAAACAATAACATATTCATTATAAATAGACATGGACTATGACCTGCAAACAAACATCCACTTCTACAATCAAGCATAGGAATGAGACAAAATGACAAGGGACTGAAGAATATCCACAAACTCATCTAAATCAGATTATCCATAGTAGTACACAATATTGTAGAAGGAAAGAGGTCTGAGGAACTCCAATTTCATTCCAATACCAATCTCTGTCTTATATTCCCATAAGAGAAGTACAAACAAGAAGACCCAGGGACAGAAAGAATGTCACAAAAAGCCTTTGCAATATTTGAAATTCAATGAGATAACTAACATGTGAAAACTTAGGAGCAGAGAAAATGCCACAAAAATCTTACACTACCTGGAAAATCTAAGCTAAAAAGCTTTTAAACTAACTTATATACACTACTCTTCTAGCACACAGGCTCAGGAGACAATCTGATTCTAGAAATTAGGGTTACAATTAATTTACATGGAATAATTAGAAACCCTAACTCTATCAATTCTGCTCATCAATGCCATTTAGAAATATCTCAGAATATCAAATATATCTTTGAAATATCCCACTTTTCCATAAATGCAACCCTGAGAAGTTGGCTCGATGATCTCTCTGTTTATTTTCTGAGAAACCGCGCCACCGCCATGACCCCGAGATCAGATATTTGAATATTTGAATTTTTTATAAGCAACGCTCATAGGTGGCATGAGATAATCTTATCAATGGCTCTGAAAATACCTTATTTCTTGTTTAAAACATAGCGGTCAATCTTCCCTTCAATGCCTTTACCTTTAGCCTGCATCAGCCTAATCCTTAACTTTGGGTCTTCAATTCGCCTCAGTTTCCAAGTCGTGAGATGTTTTTGTTAACTCTGAGTTCATCATGAGATTCAATGACTACCACAAGATCAGATCTGCATCGACGACTATGATCATATCTTTGAACTTAAATCTTTGCAACCCTAATTCCATCCATTGACAATGCAACTGAGTATATCTGACTAGGGACACGTGGCACCATGATGTAATGGCTTATACATTAAACAAACTACATCTTGTCTTCAATCCATAATGCCAACCATTGGATACTTTCAAACTTGCACGGAGGTTACCTTTGCGCTGACTTCAAATCTTAACTCAGCTTTGACTCATCTTTTAACCATGGTTCAATTTTTTATATTGTCGCTGAGTCACTTGATCATTCTACTAACCCTGGCTATATCACGAGACCACGCGAAAAGTGTTAAATCTCCTTTATCATCGATGGTAGTCGCTAAGTCTTTAAATACTTTTGGCATATTCCTTTCCTTCATGAGACTAAGCGACTGAAGGAAGTCTCTTAATTGCTAGATAAATTAGAATATTTGATCTGCATCACGCGATCACCCAACTGAATGCATAGAACTCGGGTCCACTTATTGTCATGTGTCACTTTATCATTTACTTACCACTACCTTGTTACCTCTAACACTGACATCAACACTGATCTTGACTTAACCCATCTCTAACCATGAGTTCATTCAGAGACCTGGCGATAATGCAGTCTCGTGATCTCTGATTGTTTTGCTTAACCATGATCCCATCATGAGATCATGCAACTGCCTTTTGGTCAAACATGATCCAATGATCATCACTGAGTCTCTTGATCAAATGATAATATTCCTTTCGTTATGGAGATCGCATGACTTAGGTAATCTTGGGGTCGCTGGATGATATGGAATATTCCCTTTCCTTTCTGAGGCTAGGAGACTAAAGGTAAATCTAAATGCACACATGTCTTAGAGGGAACTTAAGTTATCTGAAAAGGTAATGGAAAAAATAGAATAAGCTTAGGATAACTAGGGTTTCCATGCAATACATAGGGTTTTTTGCATACTTAGGTTATTTTTGCATGAACAAGGCAGACCAAAGAGCTGAAAACATAGAAGAGGACACAACCAAGACCATAAAATTTAAGGTCTTTCTCATAGGTTGGGCTCAACCCTCGTGGGAGCCTCATTTCACTCCACATGTAGTCAAAATTCATAGAATAGGGAAATTTTGGATAACATTTTGGCAATTTCTGCTGGATGTCTGGCCGCTAGACATTGAAAACAGTAGCCTTTGACATCCATAGGGCATAGGAGTCATCTTCTGAGAAAAACATAACCTTGGGAACAGATTGGAACCAGGAGGAGGAACTAACTGTGCACAAGCACTTTGAGGAAAACATGAAACTAATCTAGAAAGCAGGAACAAAAAATAGGGAAACTTATTCACAAATTTATAAGGACAAACCTCAAAACAAGGCTTCAAATGGAATCCATTCACATAAATAGGCAAGGAATATCCTCCAAGAGATGATAATTGAAATGCATTACGCTCCTTGCATTCTATGATGATGAATGGACCTCCCTAGAAGGAATCAAATTTAGTATGTTTGCCAGACTTGGCCTTGAATTCATCCCATTTGAGGACTACATCCCCAACTTTGAAATTTCTAGCCCTGACTCTTTTATCAAAGCCTTTCATAGTTTGGATTTGAAGGAATTCCATATCTTTCATGGATTTATCTCTGTGTTCTTCTAATTCCATAATCTGAGCATACCTAATCTGCAAAGGATCTACTTCTTCAAACAAGAAACATTGAGTAGCTAAGTCCAAGGCTAGAAAATCCTTTTAAATGGAAAACTTAGCCTCTCTTCCATACACTAACATGTAAGCAAAATTCCCAATGATCTTTTTTGGGGTAATTCTGTCTAACCATAAGGCAGATTTCAATTTGGTGTGCCAATCTCTTTGGTTATCTTGTAGGGTCTTCTTGAATATCCTAATGAAGTTCTTATTAGTCCCTGAGGGTAATAGTTTGAACTTGTGTTCAAATAAACACCATGTCTGATTGCCCATTCTGAGACTTTGAGGCCTGTGAAAGCTAATGCATTGTCTGAAATAATGGAGTCTGGGACACCAAATCTGTGAATTATATCATCATAAAATCTTAGGACAACATTCTCATTTGCTTCCTTCAATGCAATAGCTTCTGTCCATCTGGTGAAATAATCAGTTGCAGTGATTATCCACTTATGGCCTACACTAGATGGAGGATTAATTATGCCAATGAAATCTATGCCCCATCTCATTAAAGGTTGCTTTGTTCTGAAGGGCTGAAGGGGCAGAGCTGTAAGCCTTCCTTTTCCTACAAACATGACACATTTGATGTATTTTATCACATAATCATGACTATCCTTGAAGATAGATGGCCAATAGTATCCATCCCTCGTGATTTTAAAAGTAGTAGTCCTAGGAGAGAAATGACCTCCAGAAGGTCCATCATGAAATTCAAATAGGACATCTGCTATCTTTTCTGAATCTATGCATCTCAAAAGGACACCTTGTGATCCTTTATAAAAATAATTTCATTCATCAGCACATAGGGGATAGATTGTAATCTATAGTACCAACCTGTTTCCTTGGCGTATTCTTCTATTGAATGCACAATTAAGGATGCATTCATTTGCTCTGAATCCTTTGGACCCTCATCCCCTGTCAAATACTCACAAAGACCTCTTCCTCTAACTAGCTTGGTGGTTTGGATGTCAATGTCATATTCCATCACTTTAGTGATCTAACTGACTCTTTTCTTATTTAGGTCCTTGGATAGCAAGAATTCCTTGACACTTCGATGAGTAAGTTTTAAATGTACCTTGCTATGGGTTAACAGATATCTAAAATTTTTAAGTCTCTTTACCACAACAAGTACATGTTTCTCCACAAAATAATATGTCTATTCATATTCTTCTAAACCTTTGCTAAAGAAAGCAATAGGTTGCTCTAATCGATCTAAATTTTCTTGGGTCAATATTGCATATATAGCTTCAAAACCTCCATAAGCATAAAGGATGAAATCCTTACTAAAATTTGGGTTCAATAGGGAAGGAGCTTCTGTTAGAGCCTCTTTGATAGTTTGGAAAGTGGCTTTCCCTTCTTTTCTCCAACACAAAGATGTATTCTTCTCCAACATAGCTGTCAAAGGCTTTAGTAAATCTGCAATATTAGGAAAGAAACACCTGACAAAGTTAATCCTTCCTATGAAAGATTGAATACTATTCTTCTAATGTGGGAGTGGGAGTTCTAAGATAGCTACAATCCTCTTAGGTTCTACTGTAATTCCTTTCTTGGATACTATATATCCTAATAGTTTCCCCTCATGAACTGCAAACACACACTTCTTGGGATTAAGAGATATCCCAAATTCTCTACACTTTTCAAATAATTTCCTCAGGTGTTTGATATGGTCTGCTACATGTTTAGAATACACATTTATGTCATGTAAGTAGACAAGTACAAATTTGTACATGAGGCTCTTAAAGGCCATATCCATTGCATTTTGGAAAGTGGAACCTGTGTTTGACAAACCAAAGGGCATATTTTGATAAGCCATGGTTCCCCACTTGGTTATAAATGCAGTCTTATATTGATCTTCTTTATGAACCAGGATCTGATTGAATCTTGAATAGCCATCCAATAATGAAAATCTCTCAGATCCAGAGACACATTGTAGGATTTATTCCGTAGAGGGTAATGGATGGCGGTCTTTTAGGGATGCCCTGTTAAGGTCTCTAAAGTCAACACATAGCCTCAACTCCCCATTCTTCTTCCTGATGGGAACAAGGTTGGAAAACCAACTGGTATGCTTTATGGGGTAGATGATACCACTTTCTATTAATTTGATTACTTCTTTATGCATGAGTGGCTCAAGCTTGGGGTTGACGGGCCTCTGTTTTTGCTTGACTAGTTTGGCATTAGGATCTAGTCCAATGGTATGCTGAGCAAGGATTGGATTAAAACCTTTGAGGTATTCATATTTCCATTCAAATATATCACTAAAATCTTGAAATAATTGGGTGTAAGCCTGCTTTTCTGAATCAGTATTTACCTTCCCAACTTTAAGACTTTTACCTGGCTCCAATTTTAGTTTAGTACAATGCTCTTGTTGAACTACTAGGCCAACTTTACTACTTTTGACTTGATCATCTTTGTTGAAAACAACTTCTAAGGTGACAAGACATTTGGGTATTTTATTTGATTTGAGTTGCATCTCTTGGTCACCATAGTTTTGCAATAGTCTATCTTGGTTATGTCCTGAGAAAACATTCTCTTCAAATAAGAACTACAGAATTTGCTCATCATTGTCAAACACTTTCCAATTGACATTGTTATCAGGAATAGAACGTTTGACAATTACTTTGATATGTTTTTGGTCCCTCACTTTTGAAATGCTATTAGGGATGTCATACTGAGATCCAACAGTGGCTAATCTATCAACATTTTGATTTAACTTTCTGGAGATGGCAATAATATTGAAAGCATAAAAATATTCAATTGCATCCCAAACTCGATGCTTGTATGCTCTCATTGTATCAATTTTGGTTGCACTTATTCCTCTTACTTGGCTGACAACCAGCTCACTATCACCATAAAATTTTAGGGCTTTGATCCCTCTCTTTCTAGCCCACTCCAACCCATTCACTAGGCTCTCATATTCAGCAGTGTTGCTAGTGCAGGAGAAACTAAATCTAAAGGTTGTATAATACTTTTATCCTCTTGGAGAGACTAGCACAACACCACCACCAGAACCATGTCTGCTTCTAGCACCATCAAATTATAGCTCCCAAACTTGAATTTTATGATCCTCTGACTCAGTATCCTCTTTAGAAATATTTGCCTCTATGGATCCACCTTCTTGTATTAAATAATTTCCCAAACCAGCATCCCAAATAACCTTTGTTTGTGCCTTTGAATCTCTCTCTCATTCCAATTCATCTAGATAGATATCTGGGATACCTTCTATCTTGGTGTTTGTTTCTCTGATGATTGGGAAGTCATCACCATCAAGTGCAAGGAAGCTTGTATTGACTACATTGGATACATAAGGTTCTATATGATGTGCTTCCAATGATTCAAACTTGATAGTAACCTTAGTTCCATATCTTGTATGGAAAAGCATGTGAGACCAGTTAGAAGAAAGATAGCCTCCTATCTTGGCTGCGAACTCCCTTGATAAACATATGGAAAATAGGGCGGAGAGGTCTATGATATATATATCAAGGAGGATTGAGAAATTGGGACTTTCATGGAGAATTAAACTAGTATCCTTAGCTACACATATTGTGTTCACTGAGGAACCATCAAGTTGGGTCACTCTCTTTTGGAAAGGTTCATATTTCAGTCCCAACTGGTCAACTACTTTCTTGGGCATGACAGTGCTAGTAGCCCCACTATCTACCATAAAATTATGTACTAAATATTTTCCAATGATTAATGATACATAAAAGGGAGGTGGTTTCAAGTTCCTAACTTGAATGGTATTAGCTTTGGAGTTGCTGCTTGGAGCTTCCTTCTCTTGATCAATGTTGACCAACACTGGCTTAGAAAATTCTTTTGTAGACTGTTGAGGAGTTGAAACTTCACCCATGGCCTTCTTAAAGATTTCAGGTTGTCCTGGAATAGCCAAAGAGTCCCACATGGACATAGTAACATTTTCCTTCTTCATGTTGTCCACAATGTTGAAGGGTATTGCTGTGTGTACTCCTTGGTGTGTCTTTACGATGATAGGCTCAACCTCCTTGGGAGGTTGGCCCTCTTTGAATAGAATGGCAGGATCCTTCTTTAATATAATATGGGTAAATAGATGTGAAGACTCTGTAGATGTAGAAGCTTTAGCCCCATTTCTTGTTTGCTCCATGTCTTGAGCTCTTCTTTTAGATCTAGTGTTGGCAGCAATTGGAGGCTCATTATTAAACCCCATTGAAATCTTGTTGTTCCCAATTGAAGAGAGTAGTATCATTAGCATGCATATCTTTTTGGGGAATTGTCACACTAGAAGAGGCCTCTGATTGTGCATTTGAGGCATTCTGCACCATGAGTGCTTGATGCACTACTCCATTCAAGAATGTTGCCTGATGATGGGACTGGTTGCAAGGATAACACCATTCCATCTCTATAGCAATTTTTTTTTGACTTGGGACTATATCCCTATCTGGATTTGCAGGATTAAGGGGCATTGGATTATAAGGTTGGAATGACCTTTGATTGTAGTTCTGCCTTTGCCCCTGGTAATTTCCTTGATATGGTGGCCTATTCTGCTGATAAGACTGTCCCTGATTTTGATATTTCTGATTAGGACCTTGATTCTATTGTTGATAGGATGGTCTACTCCTCTGGTCCTGCTTCTTCAAGTTGGTCAACTCTTTGGTCATAGTTTACAACAAGTTAGCCATTTCTTGTTGATGATTCTGCATCTTTTATTGACTGACTCTTAAGTCAAGTAACTCTTGAGATGGGATGGTTTTTGATTCCTCACTGCTCGTACTAGCCTGAGTTGCTACTATGGTGGGTATGGGGGTGAATGGAGGTATTTTCAAAGGTGTTGTGGGATGGAGGTTAGGAAAAATAGGCATGGGTGGCCTTCTAGCTATCATGCCTACCTGGATTAAGCAATTTTCGGCTCTGACAGCTATGTCAAAAGCCTGAGGTAACGAGGTACCTCCCATGGATTGGATCATGATAGAGACTTGGTTATTCAAACTTTGAAAGAAGTATAGGAAAGCATGGTCAGATGATGGCCTTATTGAGATAGGTATTCTATTCCATGTTTTGAGGAATCTATTATTGAAATCTGTCATTTGTTCTTGAGGATCTCTCTTTATGGTTGTTAGTTTCTCAACCAAAGATAGATTGTCTAATTTATCCTCAAAGTATTTACTTAATGAGTCTCCTAATCCATCCCATGAATTAATAGAACCAACAACTTGAGTTCTAAACCATTCCAAGGCCTTACCTTTGAAAGAGGCTTCTAGTAGCTTGGTAGCCACATCTTCTTCTGTGATATTATGTATACTACAGATAGTAGTCACATCTCTTATGTGTTCAAAAGATGTTGTTTGTCCTACACCTGTGTAATTAGGTAGACTTTTGAGTTCTACCAAGGGCACATCATGATATTGAGCAAAGTTCAAGGGACTTCCTTGATTGAAGGGTGCAAAAGCAAACTGCCTAGCCATTGCAAGAGCTGTGATTTGCTGAGTAGAAACTGTGTGAGTGGTATTAAGGGGTGGAGCTAAATCTTCTTGTAGCTCTCTAGTTAGAGATCTTCCTCTTCTTTTGAAATAAAAAGGCAAAGGTCTCCACTCTGAGGCAGGTGGTGTAGACTGTACCCTCCTTATAGGGGGTGTTCTTTGAGATGATCCGTGGTAACTTCTTTTTAGGGGCAACTGCAAGAACTCAGAAGGATTTGAACTTCTTCTCTCAACTTTTCTCATAAACTTTGAGTAAGATTGGATCTTCTGTTCTTTACCAATGGAGTCGCCAGATATACTTGACAGGAAAACCTCTCTAGGTCTTTATTATGCAATCGGTATATTAGGGATAGCATAATCTTTGCAAATAAAATTATTTTAGTGGTCCCACCGGGTGTGCCAAAATTGTTATACACTAAATTTTGCACCCTAGGTCAAGCTCTCATAGTCTTGATAATCTAGTATAACATGGGAATCATTTCCAGGTTGTGGGACCTTTGCTAACTGAAATGAGACCTCCAGATTCTAGGCCAGTTCCTCTTGGATTATCACCTTAATTTTCTCTTAACATGAAAGTAAATTATTGAGGGAAAAGGGATAGAAGGAATGCATGAAAGGGAAATGATCGATAAGAAAACTATCCTACTAGGTGATACACCGAAGGTAATTTTCTGAATTACAACATACCAATAAATCTTAGAAAGAGGACTTGAATCGAATAGAACACAAATTTCTAGATAGGCTTGCATAAGTATTTCATAGAGAGATATGAGATAAACAAAGACTATTCAGGGCAAGAGATGATTTCACAAACAATAGCATATTCCCTATAAATAGACACAGACTATGACCTGCAAAAAAACATCCACTTCTGCAATCAGGCACATGAATGAGACAAAATTATAGGGGATTGAAGAATATCCATAAACTCATCTAAATCAGATCATCCACAGTAGTACACAATATTGCAGAAGGAAAGAGGGCTCAGGAACTCCAAGTTCATTCCAATACCAATCTCTGTATTATATTCCAGTAAGAGAAGTACAAACAAGAAGACCCAGGGACAGAAAGAATGTCACAAAAAGCCTTTGTAATATTTGCAATTCAATGAGATAACTAACACATGAAAACTTAGGAGCAGAGAAAATGCCACAAAAATCTTACACTACCTGGAAAATCTAAGCTAAAAAGCTCTGAAAATAACTTATATACACTACTCTTGTAGTACACAGGCTCATGAGACAATCAGATTCTAGAAATTAGGGTTACAATTGATTTGCATAGAATAATTGGAAACCCTAACTTTGTTAATTTTGCTCATCAATGCCATTCAAAAATATCTCAGAATATCAGATATATCTTTGAAATATCCCACTTTTCCATAAATACAATCCTAAGAAGTTGGCTTGATGATCTCTCTGTTTATTTTCTGAGAAACCGCACCACCACCATGACCCTGAGATTAGATATTTGAATATTTGAATTTTTTATAAGCAACGGTCATAGGTGGTGCGAGATAATCTTATCAACGACTCTAAAAATACCTTATTTCTTGTTTAAAACATAGTTGTCGATCTCTGCTTCAATGCATTTACCTTTACCCGCATCAGACTAATCCTTAACTTTGGGTCTTCAATTCACCTCAGTCTCCAAACCGCGAGATGTTTTTTTAACTCTGAGTTCATCATGAGACTCAGCGACTACCACAAGATCAGATCTGCGTCAACAACTATAATAATATCTTTGAACTTAAATCTCTGCAACCCTAATTCCATCCAGCGATAACGCGACTAAGTATATCTGACCAGGGACACGCAGCACCATGGCGTAATGACTTATATATTAAACAAACTACATCTTGTCTTCAAGCCATAACACCAACTGTTGGATCCTTTCAAACTTGCATGGAGATTACCTTTGCGCTGACTTTAAATCTTAACTCAGCTTTGACTCATCTTTTAACTATGGTTCAATTTTTTATATTATCACTCAGTTGCCTGATATTTCTACTAACCCTAGCTATATCACAAGACCATGCGACAAGCGTTAAATCTCCTTTATCATCAATGGTAGTCGCTAAGTCTTTGAATACTTTTGGCATATTCCTTTCCTTCATGAGACTAAGCGACTAAAGGAAGTCTCTTAATCACTAAATAAATCAGGATATTTGATTTGCATCACGTGATCACTCGACTGAATGCATAGAACCCAGGTCCACTTATTGCCATGTGTCAATTTATCATTTTCTTACCATTGCCTCATTACCTCTGACACTGACATCAACACTGATCTTGACTTAACCCATCTCTAACCATGAGTTCATTCAGAGACCTGATGACAATGCAGTCTTGTGATCTCTGATCATTATGCTTAACCTTGGTCCCATCATGAGATCACGCGACTGCCTTTTGGTCAAACATGATCCAATGATCATCACTGAGTCTCTTGATCAAATGAGAATATTCCTTTCTTTATGGAGACCGCGTGACTTAGGCAATCTCGGGGTCGCTAGATGATATGGAATATTCCCTTTCCATTATGCGACTAGGAGACTAAAGGTAAATGTAAATGTGCACGTCTTAGAGGGAGCTTAAGTTATCTAAAAAGGTAATAAAAAATAGAATAAGCTCAGGATAACTAGGGTTTCCATGCAATACATAATTTTTTTTGCATACTTAGGTTATTTTTTCATAAACAAGGTAGACCAGAGAGCTAAAAACATAGCAGAGGACACAACCAAGACCAAAAAATTTAGGGTCTTTCTCACAGGCTGGGCTCAACTCCCCCTATGCATATGTCGATATAGTATAGCATATGTGTATGTACACTATATATTTATACTATATTCTCCTTTTCTCCTTTGTGCTATATTATCCTTTTCCCCTTTTCCTCTTTTTGTACATATCATTATACTTTTCCCCCTTTTTTATAGTAAGGGAAAAAGTGTATACCTATAGCTTATCAAAAATATGAGAGTGAGAGGACTTAATTTCCTCTATCATCTTCTCCCATTTCTCTTTGATATGTTCAAGAGCCATATTCTCTAATGTGATCCATGCATGCATATCGTAGATTCTTTCTGCTATAGACATCTCAGGGGTGGCAATAAGTTGCCTTGCTGAACTTAGGCGTGTCTGTAGAAGTGTGAGGTTCGGTAATAGTAGAGACTGTATCTTGGTAACCTCCTCTCTGAACTATGAATCTGCTTCCCAAAGTTCCTATCTTATCCATTTTATCTCAATGATCTTTTCATAATGCAATTTGATTGCATTTCCATCTGTGGTTAGACTTTGTGCACTTGCAGTTAGATCGGATTCGATCTTTGCAATCTTGTCATTGTTATCCTTTGTGAATTTTTCTAAAGTGCATAGCTTTTGTATTAAGGAAACAACTTAAGTAATGATTGGATCTAATTCATCTGATAACTCTGAAAGCTTTACCTTATTCTCTACCACTTCTTGGCTAATATTTTCTGTCAATTTGTATTGAAACTTCTATTATGCTTGCTCCTCAATTGCCTTTTTTGCATCTACATTTTGTGTTGTGATGGCTTCGATGAGGATGACAAGTTGATCTAGAATGGGGGCATTGTGATCAACATCTATTTCGGGAACTATCTGGCTCAAGATGTCCCTTTTGTTCTTCAGTACCAATGAATCTTAGTGCTGCTTCTTAAGCTTCTCTTGCAAAGCTTTCCTTTGACAAATTTCTCCATATTCTTGGAGAGATTCAAAATCTAATGTAGTTGGGTCACATTTCGGTATTTCTATGATTTCACCTAGTGTGACTTCCAACTTGTTCTTCTTTGTTTTCTTCTTTTTCTTCTGTGATCCACCTATATGCAGAACCATAGCCAGCTTCTCTGCTTGGTCTGATGTGCTACTTGATGGTTTCTGAGGTGTTGTACCTTTCTCTTACTGCTCGATGTTTTCTTGTCAGTTGTCTGAGGATGTCTCCTTATCAACCTTTGGTGTATTTGCAGCTTCTCCTTTTGTGTCCTTCGGCATGATATCAACTATCTTTACTTTCTCATCCTTCTCTTTTTGCACTTCATCAACATTTTTCATCTGTTCATCTTTCTTGGTGGTATCTCCATCATTTTGTTCTCCATCGATGACATTATGTTCATCAGTTGTGTCCTTCTTTTCATAAGATGTAGCTTTTTTCTCATCATTACCCTTGTCCTCGGGTATGCTTGCATCAGGCTTGGGGGTCTTCTCCTTCTCAGAGATAATATTGATTGCTTGAATCAATAATGGAATTTGGCCTGGTATGTGTACCTGTGCAACATTAATTGTAGTGTCTTGTTTATCTGTTTGGTCCCTGACAATAGTGACATCTTCATCTTTCTAAATTTCATTTGCAGGATCATCAGTGATGTCAATAACAATATTATCTACTGTAGTGTCTGACCATGTTTCATCTGCAACATCCATATTCTTTTTGCCTATAGTGTCCAATTCCTCTTTGTCCAATTCTACATCAGCGATAGTGATTGGTTTGGTGCTCTGTGTAGCCTTATCATCCTTGGTCTGTTGAGTTTTGGTAAGAGAAATTTGTGGCTCCGAACTTGTATCCTTTTTAGGAATATCAAGAATCTTTCTCCATTCTGCCTCACCCTTTCTATCTAGCTCCAGTAGATGTCCTTGAAGCACTTGGTAAGCTCTCAACTTCGGTGAGAATATTTTGGAGTGAATTTTCATCATCTCTTTAATCTCCTCCATTTTTTATTCGAGAGGCATGACAGATGCTAGTGCTCTTTCCCTAATCTCTTTCTCATAGTGCAAGGCAAATGTCCATCTTGTGGATAATCTATCTTGAATTTCTTTTGGCATATTATCTGCCAATTATATTGGGAGGTATTTGAATATGTACATCATTTTTATAATGGCCTCCTCAATCTTATTTTGATCCATTGGATCCAATGTTAGCCACTTCTTGATTTTTCTATCATTGACTGTACCTGATTTGACGATTGAGGCACACACTTCATCAACCATTTAAGGAATCTTATTATTTTCCTTTTGAACGGATTCATCCTGTTCGGTTTCCTCAATTTCCTCCTTGGTTCTGACGAACTTTCTTCTTTTTGTAAGACCCTTTTTCTGTGTTTGAGGTTTCCTCTTATAGGTCCTTACTTGACCTTTCTTTATTGGTGAAGGACTCGTGTCCTTATCTATTTGACTCCTTATTCTTGTTGCAATTGTATTCCTAGGCTTCTTAGCCAGTGGAGGTAATGGTGTATTTGACTCTATTGACTCTGAGTCACTCTCCTTCTCAGCTTCACCGATGGGTGACTGTCCCTCAGTTTCTTTGGTCTTTTCAGTTTCCTCTTCTATTACCGACAACCTTTTCTTCAAATTACTGACCATCTTGTCTTTCTTTCTATCAATCTTCTTTACAACCAAGCTAGTTTTGATTCTTTCTTTGGCTTCTTTATAAGTGCCGAACTTGGGTTGTGTTTTATCTAATGGCTCATTTATTAATGCATTAATTACATTGGATGCTTGATCTATGTTCACCTCATAGTCAAGTGGAGATAGCCATGCTATTCTCGGTACATCTGGCTTGATATATGTATAGTCAGTGTCTATCATGAAACATATATCATTCTTGAACCTTTTAATTAACTGTTAGGGGATCCTTACTGTCTTCTACATTCTCTCCTTGAATCCAACAAAGTATTCATCCATTACTGACTCAAAATTATCTCCTAGAGATTTTATAAACTCACTAATCTATATGGTTATTGGTCTTGTTGTGTCCCATTGCACATTTCCTATAGATGGGAAATATTCTTGGAAGTAGAAGAATATGCACATGATAAGTGAACCAAACTTACATGAATTTGATTTTGCATTTCTTATTGTCTTCAAGTTCTCTTCTAACTGCTTGAGTAGAAATTCTGACAGATCCAACTGAATTCCCTTCTTTACATTCTTGTATGTTGTATCCACTGCCCCAGATGCAATGTTGTTCATTTTGCTAGCCTAAAAGAACTTGTATCCTAAGACATGCTCCAAATTTTAGTTCATCATTAGTAATGGTGGATACCTTAAGTCTTCTTCCATCACATTTAACTCCTGTGTTTTTCTCAATGTCAACTTTAGGTGGGTGCTTCAATGCCTTTACCTTATCGGTTATTAGATAACCAGTGACAACATGTATAACATCTCATGTTATCAGTTTAGGCTCATCCAACCATAGCTTTTGGTCATGTATCCTGCTTAGTACTAACCAAATCCATTATGTCTTGAATTCCTTCGGGAACCATAAGGAATTTGTGATCCCTTTCACTTCGATGTGTTTGTGTTCTGCTTTGATAGTTCAATCATCATTGCATAGCTTCTTGAAAGCTTGTTCAACTTCTAGGTCTCTGATTTCTGCTAATTTGCAGTGAATGTATGCTCGCACATCTTCGATGAGAAAAACCCTATATGGTATTCTTGAGAATGCTCCAGTATTGTCGGGTTGTGAGGAAAATTTTGGGCATATCTTATAATTTAGTTCCTCACAAGTATAGTTCTTTATAAGATTGAACTTGTTCTTCTTAACACTCTTTAGCTTAGCAGTTCTTGATGTAGTTGCCCTTGTTTCTGAAATTAGGGATTTCCCGTAAATGATAAACAAAGTTCTTGGTTTATGCTTGGTAATTACTTTAACCTCTGTATATATAAATGATCTTCTTGGAGTGCTTTGAATCAAGTTGGAGTTGTTCTGCAATGTTGTTGATTCGTGCTCTGGTTTTGCTCTTGTCGCTTCACTCTAATCGCTTGGTGAAGAATGAAACCCTTCTATCATCTATTTATAGACTTTTCCCTAGGTCGAGTCATTAATGCTCAACAACTCCTTGGTGTGTGAAGATAGAGTCATCAGGTGATACACTAACTTCTCTTTCGATTATAATGCAACTCTTCAGGCAGTCGTTTAACTTGTTTCATTCACCGACGGATTTCAGTGTATGGCGAAGACAACTTTGTCAACTTGCATGATTACCGATGGATCTCAGTTTACACCAGAAACTTTAGCCTTTATACATTAATCGATGATTCTTGGTAAGTGAAGACAACTCATCTTTGAATGTATATCGATGCATTTCTATATGTATTGACCGACGAGATAGTTTTCACAGAATTATAACAAGTAATACCATAGTTCATCTTTAATCATGCTAATTTGTCATTTCAACTATGTATAATGGAACTGATGCAAAATATAACTTGGTATAATGTAGTTCCATACTTACTTGTTCTACTTTAGGTGGGGACGGTGATGTCACCAGATCCATTGGATAATGTGTCACTATTTGCATTGCTTGGTCCAACTTCATCATTATTTGTAGCTTCCCTCCACTTGTTTTTTCTCATCTTCCTGATGTCCTCAATGGTGTTTCCATTTGCAAAGGTGCTAGTCTCTGTCATTCGGTCTCTGCAGTCTTTCTTGATATGACCAAATTTATGACAGTGTAGACATGTCATTCCGGGGTTTGTCCAACCTCTAGGATTTCTTGTCCATTGTCTCATATAGTTTGTAGCAATGTGACCAAATCTTCCACATGCTATACAATTTTCCTGTGTTGTAATCCCAAACATATTGGTTAGCGACTCTTTTCAGTTGATAGGCAGATTCTTGACCTTCAGGCTTCCATCCTTGCTTTTTCTTCTTCCAGCATTCAAGAGTTGTGTGCCCATGCATTTTGCAAGTAGGAAAATATTTGTCCATGTAGGTTTCCTTCTTTGGTTGTTTCATCTCAGACTTACATTTATATGATTTATGTCCTTTCTTGTTACATTTATAACAAATTCCTATGAATGAAGATGTAGATTTAAGAATACCTTTCATTTTTCTCCTGCAAACATTTGATGTGTGGCCTTGCTTTCCACAGTGATTGCATGTCAACTTTCTTGGTGTCAAATTTTCATAGACATTCTTTGGATCAGGTTGATTAGGTGATTCTCCATTCTCGGTATGCCTAGTTTAGTGTTGTTGTTGGCTCTCCTTTGTCCATCAAGAAAATCATCCATCCTTTCATTGCTTTCTTCAACTCTCTTGATAATTTCATTATGTTGCTACTAAATTCTTACTTCTTGTTTTAGCTTTTCATTTTCTTTCCTTAGCTCACCGATAGCTTCTATTCTTTCAGTGAGTTCAATATTCACTCTGTTTTCCTCTTGACTCATAAGAATAATCTGATTTGTAATCTCATGGTGATGTTTTGTAAGTCTTTGTATTTATGACTCTTTCTCTTGTATCTTTTTAGTAATCTTCCTTCTATCATCAATAGCTAGTGTTCTCTCTTGCTCAGCTTGTCTAGCATTGTTCATGACATCAATCATTCTTACCATCTGTGTCTCTTGACCAATTTGTAGAGATTTCACTTGTCCAGCCAGATGTTAATTGATTTCATTTAAGCTTGTGATGCTTTCCTCTGATGTATCTGATGCTTTGCTTGTAGTTGATCTTGAAGACTCAAATAGATATGGTATTTTTTCCTCATGGTAGTTTGTTTCATTACAACGAGATGCCATAATATTTCTTTCATCTAATGGTTGTCTCATCTTGATTCTAGCTTATTTATACTACTCATAGAAGATCTAAATTTCTAGCTTCTGATTCTCAATACTTTTGTCAAGTCTGTACTTCTCCATTGTATGATCTTTTCTCTTAAGTCTTTAATCTTTCCAAATAAGATTTCTAGCTTTGATACCAATTGTTGGAAATAATGGGAAGTGTGTACTGAGAGGGGAGGGGTGAATTGGTACCTCTAATTTTTTTTTAATCTCTTTTAACCTTTATCCATTGTGTAATCAATTGTATAACCAACCATCTATTCTATACTATCTTTGTGTAAGATATATCAATTCTTTAACTTAATCAAACATGTAAACATTCATAGAAACATTAATGAAAGTAATTGACTCATAACACAAGATATGGTAACACAGAATACCCCTGTTAGAAGGTAAAAACTACGGTGGGGATGACACCCACAAAAACTTCACTATCTGCAGATTGGAAGGGGCCGGTTAAGGCTTACAATTTGATCACTTCTGATGATCTACCCTGTTAGGAGTATTATGTGGAGACTTGTTAAGGTCCACTTTGTTAAGATCTTCAGAAACACTGTTTAGTGTGCACTCAGTTAAGAGATTTACAATAGGATTGAATCCACCTTTCTTGAAAGGATTTCTTCTATTTTCTACACTTGTTAGAATGTAGACAAAAATACTCATTGACCTGAGTGTATGCAATCTAACTATTGTTGATTATAGATCCATTACAAATCACATGTATAAATGTATCACCTAATGTTATTGATTAATACCTCTGTTGCTCGGTAGCCTCTGTTCTTGGTTCTTAATAACCAAATTCATCTTTTGTTGTTCTACTTCTTGAAAGTTTCAGTCTTATCCATAGATGTGATCGTTGGCTACAATCATCCTCTCATCCATACTAATTGAAAGATTACAACATCTATTTATAAGATAGATTGACCTAATTAAGTTTCACATATTACAATACTAACTCTACGATCAAAGGTTTACAACTTGACCTTGATCTCCTAGTCTGCATGTTTTTAATCAGTTAGACTCATTAAAATAATTACAATAATGTTTCTTGTCCCTCAAGTAATGGTTTTAAAACAAATCAAAACTCTACAAATAGAATATATCTATTTTATCTGACGTGGAAATCAGATCCACTTTTTTTTGGGATATAACTTACTTTCGCTGTCTAATGCTCGGTCTGCTCTGAAATCAGGTTGACTATCTTTCGATGTTCCTGATTGAACTGTTTGTCAAGTTCCTCTCTATTTCTATTCTCTCAATTTGCACTTTATTCTACTCGTCGGGTTCCACTTCAGTTTACTCCTGTCAGGTTCAAGTTTATCATCTTCGGTTTACACTTTCAGTTTACACTGTAAAACTGTGTCATCGGTTTTCTCCTTGCTTAGCAATTTCGGTTTGAACTGAAAACCTGACTTTTATTGTAGTGTAACCGATGGTTTAAACAACTTTTTTTCTCATTGCATACTAATGGCAAAACTTTATGTTTATCAGATAATGCTACAAAAAAGATAACGACTTTCGAAAGACTGTCTCTTTTTTTGTTTAATTTTCATGTAGATGACTTTGAAATTAAATAGAAAATGAAGGTTTGCATTTTGATATGTTCTGGAAGGCAGACGATTTTGGCATTGTTGTTCGTGGGATGAAAGTTTTTGATGATGGAAGATTCATAATGCTTTGGTGTCGAGTTTGCCTCTGTTTTTGGATGAAGGCTTGGTCTGTTCATATGGAAGATGTTGGGCATTTTTCTTTGTGCAGGTTCTGATAATCAATGTTTGGTTTAAAAATAGGTTTATTGAAAAACTATGATTTTTGTCTTGCGAAGATATCCCTAAAAGGTAGTATGGGGATTAAACTTATTAAGTTGTTTGGTTTGAAGATGTAATGACAGGTAGAGGTAGATGATGTTAGGTTCATATAGTGCTATTCTAATGTAAAGCCTATTTGCTTTGTTTTTATGTACTTTCCTTTTAATATTAATATAAAATCATTGTTACCGATCTTTTTTTATGTTTTTATTAAGTTATCGCTTATTAAGTCAACTTATAATGAGTTACGCTAGCAACCTCTTTAGGGCCTCGATCCCCATTGCAAGCCACTTCCCCTCTATGCTCCTAGATAACCTACCCTAATGCTCCAACCAAAAAAACAAAGGGAAAGAAAAACCAAAACCATAAAATACTTCTCATAAATTATTAAGTCATGAAAATCACCAAAATAAAGTGATGGCGCATAATAAAGAATATCACATCCTGTACCAGGATCCAAACTGTCCACCCCATAATGGACATCTCAATAAAACAATCACCAAAATTCTCATAGTTTCATATCACAAGATCATTAATCATCAATAGCACCAATAACATCTCTCTCCAAACATTAAGTAAAACATAATACACAAGGACCATCATTCAAAACATAGAATGATCATAACATAAGAAACAAGGCGACTAAGTTAAGAAATTGAAACTCAACATAGTAATGGTCTATCACATCTTGTGGTTAAATAACATAATGATTGAGACTCAATAAAACACGTACATAACTCATGGTTGCACCCAATACCACACATGAACCAATCGTGACATCAAATAGTTATGAAATTTCCACAATATAAACCCAAAGAGTAAAAAGTATAAAACCATAAAAATACTTCAAGTCTGAAAGACCAAATCCACTTAGGGAAACACTCTAGGAAGATAGAACCCAAATGGAAAATATGCACCCACACCAAACACAATGAAATAGAGCACATATATGAAATATAATTGACGAATCTAGTTATATCGTGCATTATGATTTAGTTTACAAATATCTCAATATAAAGTATCTCGTTAAGTATAAATATTACTTAACATTCATTTAAAAATGATATTAATACTTAATTTTACACTTGAATCCTATAATATTAATTAATTATAAATTGATTAGATCAGTTATACTAATTATTTAATAATTGTGAAATTAAATAAATTTTGAATTAGTAAGATTTAATTAAATTTTAATTTAAAGTTTATATTAAACAAATATAAAATAATGTATTAGGGGGGGGGGGGTGGGGGTGAAATATATTGTAAGAGGCATATATATCCTAAATCCATCATTGTAATGGAGGGTTTTAATTTTGGGAAGATTGGGCTTAATAATAGTGAGTTTTTGTGTATTTTCTCTATGTAAATCAATATGTAATTTGAATGGTATAATCTCATATGGAATGATACAATTCTAAAACTTAATTGATGGAAAAATAATTTGATTCCACATATTTTTCATTATTACCATTCCTAAAGAAAAGGTCATTTGAATGGTATAAAAAGCAAATCTCCCAATCAGCCCTGTTCAGGAATGAAGGTTACCAGTTTTGGTAAAAAGACCATAACTTTGGTTTGAACCGTTGGATCTTCATAAACATTGGGAAAACCATCTTTAATAGTCTCATATACAATCTCACCAAAGAGATTTTCCTAATTATGTATTTTTCAAAATTTATGAATGATTGTTCCCCTATCTTAGATTGAAGAATCAAGCCTAGATAGGCCTAGTCTCACTACAAAAATCAATATTTGACCTTGTCCATGCAAAGGAACTGTTGCAGTATAGGAAAAAGAAACCCCAAAGGAGATATCAAATCCTTAAAGTAGTTATCAACACAACAAAAATCAACAAGATACAAACAAAAACAACATGATTTGCATTTACACAACAAGTTTTATTAATCAAAATTTATTTACACATGTTGGGTTGTAAGGCCTTTCCAGTTTAGGCCAAGTACAAAGAAAACCTAATAACAAAACACAACTCAAACCTATACAGATCTTCCTAAGTCTCAGAGAAATCCTTTAGCATCTTCTTACTATTTAGCCCTTGACCAGACTTCTTCCTCCTTTTCTCCCTTCCTTCAAATGATTGCAAGCCCTAAATTTATACAACACAAATAGGTCAGCCTCAACCAACTTTAAATATCCCAAGAAATCTGTTAGACCCAGTCAGCCTTAACCCAAATTAAATACAACATTTAATTTGTTTCACAAGGACCTATCCAAAAAATAAAGTCGGCCACACATAATCCACATAATAAATCACACCATTCATCACTAAACGATCAAAAAAATGACCATAACCACAATCAATCATCCGGTTAACTCCAAGAACCAATGTCATGAATAACAACAACAGTTCGATAAAGAAACAATAAGATCTCTCAAACTACGCCACCTCACAAAGCGCTATCATTAAATCAGGCTCTAAAAACAACAAGCAACAAGCCCTTTTCATCACTCCTTCCAAACATCTCCTTAATTCAACCAATCTCAGAATCTCAAAAGACTGTCTGAAGCAAGAGATGTCTTTGTCAACCCAGCCACAGATTCCATCATAACTCGAGCATGGTAACTCCAAATGAGTTTCTATCATAGGAAAAGCTTCTTTATGACCCCATGAACAAAATATCATGACCAAACCTTTAGAAGATCCAAAAAATACAACCGAGACATCAAACACAACAACTGGTGACAACTCACTACAATCGGTTATCAGGAACACAATTGCCCGATAAAGAATCAACAATATCTCACAAACCACTCCACTAAAATAAGTGTTATCATAGACATAGAATCTATGAACAACAAGGAATAAAACCCTCTTGACCACTCCTTTCCAAGATCTCAATAGATTGACTTCTCGCAAGATCTCCATAAAACTATCTCAAGCCAAGAACTTCATCAATCTAAAAGGAAACAACTCCTACGTGATGCAAGTTCTTCAAGAACCCAGTATGCTCCTGCATCAGGAAAACTATTTGATTTTGATATATGTTAAATAGAACCGAAATGCATGTCTTAAAGTGTCTTTATATTTTGAAGGTGACATCTGCAATGAAAGTTATGCCCAGTCAAATCAATTAGGAATGCTACAAGGAAAAAACCTAATTGTGAAAGAAATTTAGGTGAAACCCTACCTTTGCATCATTTATATAAATCATATCCAATAGGTTTTTCAATCTAGAAATCTATAGAAATTTCAAGGAATTTCCTACCATGATTTATCAACACTCTAATTGGATAAAACTATTTGTTTCCATAAACCTTTTGCCTATAATTTCTCGCAAAGAATTCTATGGTTTTCCAGACTCAATATCAACATGAATATCCACACAAGAAAAAAAGCTAATAATCTATCCTTTGCAATGTATCAAATCAAGAAAGAAAACTTTAATACAAACAATCCTAAACTCATCAAATAATCTGGCAAACACAAAGAAGACAATCTTTCAAAAAGGAAGAATTGCAAAAAGGGTTTCAAACCCTGCCTTAGTCCACAACTGATATGCAAGAACAAAGACCAATATCGAACTCCAAATCTAAAGATTTCAATAAATTATTTAACTTCAAAAATCCAGACAAAACATGTAACTTGATAAACCTGTATATCTAAAATGACCAAATAACCTCTACTGTAGAAAACCTACTCAAACTAGGGTTTCTAAAATATGCAAAAAACTAAAATAAGATAAATCCTCTTAAAATTAATAGAAGAATTGTTTTTTTTAATAAATAAAATCAATTTACTTATTTTCCTTTTCAAAAAATATATCATTTCCTTTTTTTTTGTTTTCTTTTAATAATAAATAAATAAATATTGTTTATTTATTTATTTTCTTTTCCTAAAATACATATTATTATTACTTTGGGGTTGACCTCACAGTGCAATGACAAATATTGTCGTTGCAAAGCCGTGTTGATATGACATCATGTGTTCGATTCCCTGCCCAACCCAACCACTACGTGCTCACCCACAGATGGGTTAAATGAATTGTAATCACGGTCAAAAGAGGTCACACTGCACAAGGTTCACATGGCCAACAAAGGCGTTATGGTCTGCAGTTGTGCCCACCATGTCTCATGCCCTAGTCTGCAGTTGTGTCCACTGTGTTCTGTGCCTTGCCCTTGAGATACAGACCCGCATACCCACACATGTTGGTTCAGACACATAGTTGGTGGTCTAGTCAACACATGGAAGATATAAGGAGCTTTGGAGTGATAATGAGATATGAGTTATAAGGTGTATGTCATTAATTGCAATGGATAGATAAGGAGATGGGATAAGGAGGTGTTGTTTCTTGATTGTGGTATGTCTCTGGATAAGTGTGAATTTCAAGCGGTAGGTTCTCGAGGTCATTAAGATATCTGCAAGAGTCACACATAGGAGGCGTTAATGCCTTAGCATTGGTTAGATAAACATCACCACGGGGATGGGGTCCTCCAAAATGTGACCCCACTGGTTAAAAGCTTCAATCAAAAGCGATTACGGATAAAAAAATATTATTACTTTTTATTATCAAATAAATAAATATCATTTCTTTCCTTTTTTTTCTTTTTTTTTTTTTGTGTTTTTTATGAAATAAATAATTCTCTACTTAAAGCACTTAACTCAACATTTTAATTACAATTCAAATCTCAATTTATTAATTTAAAGTGCAATTAAATTGCATATCAATATTTTAATTAGAATTAACATTCATATTATTAATATGTCATCTGATATTTAAAAATTATTTATATTAATTATGCCTTAATTTTATTTTTATTTAGATTTAATATTTAATTAAATCCTCAATCTTTATATTTAGACCCTTTAATTAAGTCTCTTTAATAAATACAGGTATTTAATCAATCCTTAGTAATTAAATATCTATATATTTAATATTCTAATATTCTAGAAGGTTTAATTATTTAATATTTATAATTAACCTTTAATTAATCTCGTACTCACATCACAACAAAATGCAACATTGACCCACATGACTACATGCACTCTGAAATATGACCAAATCAAAATACCGAAAAGGTGCAACAAATAAGCATGCTCAAATAAGGGTTCATGAATTCATGTCACCTTGATGAACTGAAAGAAGGTAGTCACCCAGATACTTGTGCACTATTTCAGGACAAATGATGGCTTAGGTTAGGATTTAGGCTTGAATGTTATCTCCCCTCTCTTACCATTGAGATAATGTGTTAGGGCACGCTCATCCTGACAATTCAGGGAAGTTGATGCTCGATACCTGCAATCTACATCAAAGTTGAGCATGTAAATACATACATACATACATGCACACACACACACACACACACACACAAACAATGGTAGCGATCAATTCATCATGTAGATCTCACAAGCAAGTGACTGTGACTCTATCCCTCACCACATCAGGCATGCCAAATAAAAATATTAAATATACACGCCAACCATACACATGAAAGTATGGGGTTAGTAAAAACCATAAAAATAAAAATCATCATTATCTAACTAACATGATATAAACCAAATAATCTCAGTATCAAAAATTTGTATCATCAATAGATATTATAATAACATCAAAACATCATCAGATATAACAAAAGATCTAACAACGCATGTAAAGTGGTCTAAAAGGTTTTGACATCATAAACATAAATAGTAGTAGATGGGTGGGTATTATAGATGTTCAAAGAATAAAAGAAAATGGGCCTTGGTTGGGCGGGGAAAAAAATTATTCCACCACGGGTAGGAGGATTAGGCCTTTGAGACCCTGAAACACTAATCAATGCATTGGGGGCCAAGATTTGGTGGAGATGGTTGGATTCTCTTTCAGCCTCATGGGTAGTCTTTTGGAATGAAAAATATCAAGCCAATTGGAATAACTAGGACCTAATCAGACTAAATGATCATGTCCCAGGCTCTCTAATGTAGAATTTTGCCTGGAAGAACAAGAATGTAATATAAGATAGTTCTACTTTTGGGAAGTCCATGAAGGAAATTATTCCCTCTTTTAGGGAATATTCTTGGAAATAACATCCTAAGTTGGATGAACTAGAATGGGAGGAGTTTAAAAAATAAATGAAATAAAGGGGAAAACTCACAGTCTCCCACTGCTAGAATTTTTCCACTCCTAGAGAAAAATGGAGAACTTGGATGGACCCAACTGATTGGAACCCCAATCTTGTGAACCTAGATTGGCATACATTTTTGTAGTTGTCGCAAAAATGACAAATATAAATGACAAGGATCTGAATAATCTCTAATGGGAAAGGAACTCAAGAGTGATTTTTCTTCTTAAATAAGCTTACAACATTATAATAAACCACATATTTTTGGAGAGCCATCTGAAATGGGACAAAATTTGGTCCCAAAGACAATGGCCAAAAAGAACCTCATCAAACATGGTTTCAATGGACCATCTCGATGTAGTTTATGCCAAAAAGAGGAGGTTATAATTAATCATCTCCTTAATACATGTGAGCTAGCCTCCCAATTATAGGATTGGGGAGAAGATATTTTTAAACAATCCAATAGGAAAAGATATTTAATCTAGTCTTCTCTTGAAGGTTGGAGACCCAAAATTTCCACTAAATTGATAGTCAACAAGACAGAACATTTTGCTACATTTTTTGAAAAGAAAGAATGCACAAATATTCAAATATGATCATGTGCAGAGGGAAGATCTTGTTGCCATAGTAAGCTCTACTATCCAACTCTTTGGCACACAGACTAGAAAATGAGGGGTTTCCCTGGAAGTAACAAATCAAACTTATGCCTGACACGAGCTTAAGATAGTCATAATTAATTCTTCTTATTCTATTAACCACTATGTTTTTGTTAACCAAACAATCTCACTCCAAATTTTTAATAGATATTCTAATCTATCCAGATCAATATAAAATAATCACACACACACACACACACACACACACACACACACACACACACACACACACACACACACACACACACACACACACACACACACACACACACACACACACACACACACACACACACACACACACACACACACACACACACACACACACACACACACACACACACACACACACACACACACACACAATAATATATAAGTAATTCATTAATATTGACTATAATTGAATTTCACTTTGATTAGAATTGGTGTGGTCATCAATTCTAATTTTGTTAAACTATCTTAATGTGATACATTAAAGATTTATATATATTGATAACTAATTAAATATGACATGTACAGTTTTGGAAAATGTGTTAAATGTTGAGAGTAAACCGAGTTTCCAAAAATAATATTAAAAGAAGTTAATGATGTTATTTTTTTGTTAGTAAAGGATAAGATTAAATTCTATAATCTATAAGGATGGTTTACATTATTGTATAAGTTTTTTTTTTAAATCAAAAGTGGGTGAACCACTAGTATTTAATATTATTAATATAAAACTGGTTCGAGGGCTCAATTGGGAAAGAACCAGTAAGAGAACCCAATATCCTTTCCAGATTACATAATATACGGATATGACGGGAATTACAAAAAGCAAGAAAGTCCTCTAAACATAGGACCACTACCAAGATCGACTGTTACATATATTTGGTGTCATTTTTAGTGTGGAAAAAATACATCATGTCTCACATATTAAAGTATTTGATGAAAAACACTATGCCGTAAAAACTGAAATCTAGCAAGATTTTCAATACATTAAAATTCTAGGGCAAAAACCCAAAAACCTTTACAAATTGTATTCACTCCTCCATTGCCGAAGGGTCGGTAGTTGCAAATGAACTGTTATTATCTTGAGGATGCATACATGAAGAGAAAAACATCTCACTCAACCATCCCAATGCTCGGTCATGCTGGGGCAGTGCTCAATCATGCTAAGGAAGCACAAGCATCTCACTCGGCCATCCCAGTGCTTGGTCATGCTGGGGCAGTGGTTAGTCATGCTGGGGAGGCATGGGCATCTCACTCTGCCATCTCAATGCTTGGTCATGCTGGGGATGCATACATGGTGGCGCAGGCATCTCACTCGTCCATCCCAGTGCCCAGTCATGCTCCTCCCTTACAGTTGTCTGCAAACTATTCCACCCATCATAGTCAGCCTGACTGTCTACTTCTACATTCCCCCAATCGGAAGAAGGGTTCTCAACTGCTACGTTGATGTTGAGGTCTAAAACTGGGGTCAAAGCCAAGTGTTGAGCATAGACATTGTCCACAATTATTGTACAAGTTAAATTTAGTGGTTTAATTTATACAATTTGTGTTGGGAAACATTTTATTTAAGTATATATTTTTAATTAATATGTTATTAATATAATAATGAGTTAATTTGCAAAAATAAGTGATAAATATATTAGATTAATCAAATCTATTCAAGCAAGAGAATATTTAATATGAAAAAAAAGTATTTTTGTATTTAACTTTAATGAAAGACTAATTTATTATTGTATTTTTGAGTTGTAGTGTTTATTTAATATGAATTAAAACCCTGGTTGTTAGAGATTGGTAGATTCTAGTTTAAGATGATGACTCACCTTATAAGTATGATAATTTATTTAGAAATAAATAAATAAATTCAAGGTGAAAAAAATAGTGTGTTTATGTGTTATGTCTACGTTAAAATGGGCATATTGGATAAATGATAATAAGGGTCAAGTAGGTTTTGACAATATTATTGTTATCCAAGATATATATCTCTAGGCATAGAGATTGAAACATACCTAAGTGTAAAGCTGCTAAGAGATCCTATCTCAATCTAGGAATATGATATTGATAAAGAATGAATGAATATCCCTAAATAATAGTAGTTGAAATATTGTCACCTTGCATCAATTATGCAAGATATTCAATATAAAGTATCATAATCAAACATGAAATCATCCTAGATAGAGAACAACACGCATCAACACAACCACATAAAAATCCTCTAAAGTATGATGAATTTACATCATAATTAAAAACTTGCATTAAGTATAATCATGTTTAAGTCACACTCAAGAAAAATGACAATGACATATATTTAGTAATATAATTAATAATATTATTGCACCTTTGAATTCATTGACCTTATGGTGCAATCAAATATTTTTATACTAGTCTAGTTAATTGAGTATATAATATGTGTACTTACCACTTATAACTAATTTGATCTTAAATGGTCAATAATAAGATATTTGGAGAAGCTACATAATATGATTGTTGTTGGGTTTGGCATGTTTTTCATTGATGTCAAAAGGTGACAGGAAGAGTTAGACAGGTGGAGATGTTTTAACATGTATCAACTGGTTGGTTAAGATCATAAGTTGGTGTTATTCATAAGTGATTGATAAACATGTGATTTGGTGATCAATTGATAAATAGGTGAGTTTTTAAGATTATAGGTGTCAACGATGGTTTTGGTGATTAACATGAGACAACAATATTTTCTTGTTCTATTAAGTTTGTAACAACATTCAAGAGAATGATGATTTATATACTATCTTTTACTATGAAATTCTCTTGCATTGTTTGTCTTTGACAAAATTTCTTATAGCTATTATACTTGGGTGAATATGATTCTAAAGTCTTGTGATTTTGATTGAGTTTTATAGTGCATATTACTTCCTTTAGCTCAGGCGACATGAGTCTTGTGTATGATGACAAGAGCCTTGTATGGTAACATAACAACTATGGTTATTGATAACTCAACATAGAATGGATGCATGATAATGTTTTTAGTCAATGGAAACTTATTATCATAATCAACTCTTGTTAGTAATCGATCTTCAAAGAATAGATTTAAAATTTGGAATAATTAATTATGTTCAGAACAAACTAAAATGACAGTTACTTGTTTTTTGTCAAAAAAATTTAGTTTATGGTTGTTAAGATAGAATAACACATGTTAATAATATCTTCATATGTTTAAAGAATATAATTTCTTTAATTAATGATATAAATGATGAAAAAAAGGGGAATTGGGTTTATAACCATTTACATATTTCGGTTGAAGAAGTTAGCTGAAGAAAATAAGCTATCGATTTCTAATTTCTTTAGCAAGAATTTGGTAACAAGAATACGTATCATTGTATCTATGTCATGTTTGAGTGATGAATAGATGATTTACAATTGGTGATAGGTGAATGAACTAATATTTATACTCTCAATTTTGTAACATACCTGAGTTAGTTGAGAAGACAAAAAATTATGTGTAAACATGCTCGATTGACAGAAAAAGGGTGTTGCAGAGATGATATAAAACAATTTTTAGAGCGGAATAAAACTGACCAATCTATGAAGTATATGTCTATTTGAAGAAGACTATAGAAATTTATGTGGAGAGATGCTAACATGGAGAAGTTGCTGATCACATTGTACTGAGAATCTATTTTTAAATAGTAACAGTAAGAGGTCATTATTAGATGCTTTGATCTATTCTTTAATAATGGTTTGTTCGGTTTGCACTTGTTGTTTGGAAATGAATGATAAAAAACAAATGTTTGTTTGAAAGACATATTCATTATATATACTGGTTGATTGAGAGTATGTTAATTGAACATTGTTTGTAAGATTATGATTTATATTTGATCCTATCATGATTATATCAGAAGTATTTTGTGACAATCTAAATGTAGTATTCTATCAGAACAAAGGGTTGGATAGATGGAAGTGTTGTTTATGATTTAGTGGTTCTGATGTTAATGTGAAACATGTGCAGACATCTATGATTTATAGATTTTTGAAGATTAGGGTATGTTGAGCAGTGGATGAAAAGTTTTCAAAGAATTACTTATTTTTGTATTGAGCAGTATGTCAAGAATCTCTGAGGTGTTGTTTAATGTCAAATGCAATGTATTGAAACAAAGTGTCACTCTGTATTGAATTATTTTGGTTGTATGATTAGGAAGTGGGTGCTTCTGTAAGATGTTATGTGAGAAAATTTGGCTATGTGAGGCATTACCTTGGCTAGTGAGGCCCTAATGTATACTATGTGAGGCACCATTTTTGATAAGTCGGACATAATAAGAAAGATTGTTAAAGTGGTTTTTTACCCTTAGGGGTTTTCCATTATAAAACTTTGTGTCAAGTGATGTATATGTGTACCTATTCTTTGTCTTATGCCATTTTATTTGTATTGTCTAATCATTTGTTGTACATATATCTTATGTTGTACTAAAGGTCATTTGTTGAGCTAATATCTCTATGTTAAAATTTTAATAGATCACTAATGCTTGACTTCACAAAGGAATCAATAAATCAGTTCATAACTCAACTCAAGGATTGGAAATCCTATCTGAATAGCTATCTTTCTTGTTTTGAAGGATCATTTAATCATCAAATCAGGGACACATACTTGAAATGGGACTACACAATATATGCACTAAGCACCTACTAAAGCCATGCTATCTCCTAAGATACAAGAAACAAAGACTTAAAATTAAAGCTATTCTATTGCTACAAGAAACAAATGCTTGCCAATTAACTTAGCTAAAACACTGATGCTAAAAATGCTAATGCTGAACTCACAATTCTTTAACTAACACAAGCTTGGTATAAATAAGGCGTGTGCTATTCTGCCTCATTTAGCTGTAGAAACAGACAAATACTGGAACTATAACTATTCGTTGTAGGAAATAAAACTAATGCTGCTAAGGGTTACAAAAGATGATTCTTCAAAACTCCATTATTGCATTCATCTAAGAACAAGTTTGATTGTATTCATAAAACTAAAATAGAACAGAGTACACTATTAAACAATTCATTGTTGCCTCTTTCCTCTCACGTTGGAGAGTGGAACTTATTTATAAAAGGAAACTTAACTACTAACTCATCACACCAAGAGAATAGGTGGATGCATTATTGCAACTAAGAAGGAGGAGTAAAAACATCCATAAAGGTAGGAATAAGAACTTATTCAATGAGCATGAAGAGAAGATCTAACTCCCACTACTTCTTAGATTTATCAGCATTAAGCACATTCTCTTGACTCAATCTTATCCTAGATGTTGCCAACTTCATCCTTGGGGGTTGATTCCAATACTGTTTCTTTAGCTGTAGGACCAGGTCTTCAGGAGTAAATGCTTGGGCGCTTGCTTGGTCATGCCTTATTTAATGAACAAATATGCATCATAAATGCTTAACAAGAACAAATGGCACATATCCAATATAATATGCAACATATATTCATTCATGATATGATTAAATATCCATTGAAACATAACTATAGATTATCATATATAAGCATATTGCATAGAATTTAAAAGGTATTAATTTTCAGCGATGAGTGTCCAACTTATGAGATTCTAAAATTTAAACTGAAGTTTATGTGGTTGCATGCCACTGACCCAACCAAATAGTAAACAAGTCTTAAGGAAATGAAATAAAGAGCAGTGAACAAGGAACATACCATATGAAGGACTATCCTATACTTAGAAAAATATTATAAAAATCATGGAAAATATTCATCCTATCATTTCCCCCTACTTGGTCTAGTGTTAGTCCTCCAACACTGAGAAATTCCTAATTTTTTGCATTCACTCTGAAATCTCCAATGTCGGTCTCTCCACTATCATTTCTTCCTATGTTCCAATAGAATCCCTTATTGTGTTCCAACTTGTTCAGCCTACTTCTTTCCAGTTTCTCATCCAATTCATTATCAATACATCTATAAAGAGGCCAGATAAGAATAGGAGGCTGAAAAGTTAAAGGAAACCAGTGCTCTGACCTTGCCTGTCTTCCTAGCATTGCTACCCTGAAGTTGATCAATTTGTGGGGCTCTTATTTTATTAGTGACATAGGGAACCTTTCCCATATTTGCATTATTTATGTAGCAACCCTTTTCCCTTCATGATAAGGCATTATCTCAAACTCCCAATAAAATTGTTCCTGTATGTCAAATATTCTGACCTTGTGCTCTGGATTGTTGAAACCATATGTAATGTGTAGCCAATCAAGTTACATAGTTGTAGGATTATTGATATGGTCGTAAAGGCAGAGCTACAGTATTTACCTTATCTCTGTATTTCCTTAGTTGGTCACCAAAACTATTTTCATTCTTGGCCTAAGACATTAGTGCCTTCAAATGTACATCACCGATAAATAGTAAAGAGTTCCACTCAGTATTTGATGGTACAACATAGTTATGGAGATAAAACTCACACAATAGATTTTGCATCCATTCAAGGGATATTTTGAAGAGGTCATCAAATTATTTGGAAGTCTCAATATTAGGGTCAAGGTCCCTAAGAAATCTCATTAACTTAAATAAAAGGTTTTATTCCTCTAAACATAATGCATAGACCCTAGCGGGTGGTCTACATTCCATAAGTTGAGGAATAATTTTAGTAACTATATCCAGTTTATGTTTTACGTGATCTACCTCTTGTTTTTTCTGCTGAATTTCTTTCTGCATTCTGACCTTTTCTAATTCCCACATACTGCATTCATACTATACTTGCTTATAATAATCCATAGAAATTGAATGGAAGGTTAAATGTTTGGGAGGTATATGACTGTCAACTGGTTTCTTACTAGATGAACTACTGGCTTCTTCTGCATTCCTTACCCCTAAATTGATTTGTTCAACCACCTCTATAGGAGGAAAATTCCAAATCACTAGCTTCCATGAATTAATCTAGGGTTCTTCAAGTTTTTCTGGTTGGACAACTACAGTAGCCAAGTTGTCTAATCCTTGAAAATTCTCCCCAACTGGTGATGGAAATATTTCTTCTTCCTCTTTTTTCATACATTTCCTCAAAAGGTGCTTCATCAGGAACTTCCTCCTCCACAACATTGTAATCCCTTAAGGGACTACCAATATCTTCTCTTTCTAAAGAATGAGGTTCATCTTCAATTTGTTCTTCTTCAGAGATGTTGACCCTAGGAAATTCTTCCTACGGTGAACTAGGGTTAACATCAGATTTCTCTATTTCTTTTTTTCAAGTTCTCACACTTCTCCTTACTGAAGTCTCTGTAGTTGCTGCAGGAATTTCTTTTGAGGCTTCTCCTTGGAAGTTGTGGCTATAGGGGACTGTGCAGCAAAGGAAGGAGTCGTCATGCTTTTTCTCTTCTTGGAACTAGGGGTATCAGTATCAAGATTCTTCTCTATTTCCTTCTTTTGTGCTTCCTCACTTATTTTTCCTTTCCCCTTTCCTTTCCTACAAGATACCCTAGTTCTCACAAGAGTTTTTGATTCAGAAGGGACCTCTTCACTAGTTATTTTATCAATAGGGGATTTTTTGCTAGAGTCCCTAGCTATAGGTATTTTGGCTACAATAAGGAATCTTGAAGTATAAGGCTCAAATATTCTCTTAGAGTTTCTCCTAGGGGTTCCTATTCATTCCATAATAGCCCTTCCATTAGGCCCTACATTCTGTAATTGCACTTCCCTAACTGAGACAAATTATTCCCAACCCATGGGTGATACATCCCTTAAAGACATTTCAACTAACAACTTGATTAATCCATGATGTGATACAATTTTTTTCCCCTTTTAACTTCCTTAGAACTCAAAGATAATAGAGTATATAGAAAACTAGGTACATTCATTTCCCAACCATGTCTCAAATGACTCAATACTCTAAAATGTACTGCATGCAAACATGAAAAATGACATTCACAGGTCAAATACTGATGATATAGGTGGCTAGATGAGGGTATGGTGCAGGCAGAGACTGTTGGAATTATGTTATATTTGTCATCAGTGAAAACACTTATTCGATTCTGAATGCTTACCGAGCTCATCACTCAGTCCACAGCTTATACCGAGCATTCAGTAATCACTTTGTAAAGCTCAGCGGGTAAATAGTTCAAACCGAGCAAAACAGTAGTCACCGAGTATATGAACAGTTCAGCAGTGTTTACCGAGAAGAGCAACATGTACCGAGCAGATGGTAGTCACCGAGCTTCACCGTAACTACCGAGCCAACCGAGAAGTCAGTTACTACCGAGTCACCAGTGGTTACCGAGTGACAATATATCTACCGAGTCACCAACAGCTACCGAGTTCCAAGCTACACTTCGGGACTAGTATGGACCGAGCTTCTACTCTTACCGAGAGCATGACGATGCTGAGTATTGTAGTGGATGCCGAGTATCAGAA
>MU226272.1:6633299-6644609 GCA_018584345.1 Thuja plicata | reverse complement strand
TGCAGTAGATTAGATGAATGAATGGTTAAATATATACAAGTGCAGAAATGACTTAAAGTTTTAAGAGTTACTGATTCACCCCTCCCCTCTCAGTAACTTGGTTAGTCTTGATTATTTCCAACAGAGACATCATTCTAGCTCCTTTCTTATCTACCTCTAACCGAGGGTCTCTTCCTAATGTGAATTTCACTCTGGCTGACCTGATGTCATGACCATGTGGGTATGGCTCACCTACAGCTGGTAGGTGATATATTTCCACTATCCAAGCCTTTGAAGCAATAAATCCAAGTCTTCTTACCATAGCTTCACCATTATTGAATTTATTTAAAAATTCAAAAGCAATCTCTTTGTTATAGCCATTCAACCTGAGAAAATAGCTTAACCACCCAATATTGTTGAGAGATTGAAAACTTGCTTGATCCTGTAGTAAGATTGTGTGATTGACTGGCTCATGGAAGATTGGTTGACCAACCATTATGAGCTTCTCAAAATTCTTCACTCAAATCCTTCAGTCAACTTGTTTTTCTTCTGCAAATACCCTTACTAGAGACACAAACCCTGCTGCTACTAATATCCTTTGCCCAAAACTTTCTAGACAACATTTTAGAACTTTGGAGAAGTTCAATTTATGGAGAACTAAATTCTAGGCATAATAAATGATATAAAAAAGTAGTACAAATGACATGGTATGCTATGAGTACAAAAAATATAATCACAAGATTGGCATAAAGAATTTTAAAGTTTTCAATTTCCTCACACAGTATTAATCAAATCACTGCGAACTAAGATTGCAGAATAATAATGACAATCACATAAATTTTGGCAATCAAGACAATTATGTGATCCTTAATTCTTAGGAAATCATGTAAATATGTACTTGGATGCATGCCGTAGGCAAAAATATGATGAGTGAAAGATAATGACATAATATTACCCCGCCCCTTACTAGAAGGTTGTTATGTGTCTTCACATGCCAAATCTTTCATGGTGAACTTATAATAATACAATATAGTAATATATAATATATATATTATGCAACAATAAATAAATCAAGTGATAAATAAATATAGGTCTATACCTGTAGGATGTGCACCAACTGCGTGTACCAGTTCATAAGAATATTGTGTTGATGTGTACTGAAAGTACGACTGAGTGAGAGGGTGAAGTGGAGTGGTGGATGACATGAAAGACACATGGAATGAGATCGAACAGAAGGAATTATTATTGAGAAAAAGTTTTCCTAGAGAAAGGAAACATTTATTATGATCTTCATGTCATGTCATCATTAAAGACAAGCTGAAAGCAGAAGGGTAACACCTTCGGCTGTAGGAAGTGATGGTTTTTGCTGAGTGTTGATTTGTTGCAATAACTCATCCTTAGTGGATAGTTTATGGCATAAACAAAGTCTATGTCTATTGACCAACAAATTGAACTTGACTGGATCAATTGTTGTCAATTGTACAACTCCATTATCGAACACAATTTTGATTTCATAAGGGCCTAACCATCTGGTAGTTAACTTGTCTTGATTCTCCTAAAAATGAGAGTCGTATAACAATTCCTAGTCACCAAGAACATGTTGGAAAGATTGTTGGAAAGCTACAATGGAAAAAATTGTTGTTTTGTCATTGATTTCAAACCTTAATTGGTGAGACTATTGCTATCTGTTTGAGTACCATATCTATTCATTGATGAAGGAGATTTAACAAGAAAACCTAGTGGAATGGTTGAGTTATGGGAAATCACAAGGGTACTTGATCATTTGGCACATTGACAAAGTAATGTGTTGTTTATCTTTCAATGATAGTTTACTAAGAGAAAGTTTGTGTTGACCGAGCACTAGTGTATGCCAAGCATAATTTATAGTGTCGACCGAGCATCAGTAAATTTATGAGGAACATAGCATTGGTCGAGCAATAGTATTTTGGTAATTGTTGAAATTTGAGATCTCTAGCCGACATAGTTGATTTTATTGGGATATGTAAAGTTAATTAAGAGTAAGCATGATTGATCCATACTATTTAAATGCATGGGTAACCATAATTAATGCATGGATCAAAGATTTAATTTGTGATTGCTTTGGAGAAGTAAATTAAATGTAAAGATGGAAAGATCCATTGGATCTGACCTAACCTAAGATCTACGATCTTGATTAAGCAAAAAAAGACTTATCTAACCTAGATAAAGAGGTATAAGATAACCTCAAGGGGTTATTCATGGAGGCAAATGTTGATGCAAGAGGATTGCATAGTTAATTGACTGATTAACATAATCTAAACAAAGAAGGCTGAGAAGAGAAGCAGAGAGTTGCATAAGTGATTTCTTGACAGATTTCCAAGTAGATCTAAAGATTGAAATGAGAATGGAGCCCACTCAATTAATTAGCATTAGACCTGAATTAGATCTAGATTTGCAAAGTAAGTTGTATGTATCAGATCACACCTGCTGATTACTTTCTAACCATTGTATCAGTCAAAATCCTTTAACCAGGTTGACCTAACAGTCATTGTATAAATCCTTTTAGCAAGTTAACATTCAGGTGGAATGTTCTAAGTCCTCTAACAAGGCCACTCCTAACAGGATGATTAAATCCTTTAACCAGGTCACATTTAGCAATGTGTTTTGTAACCTTTAACAGGGTTGGCTCCTAACAGAGTTCACTTCAGAAGAGTGAAAATTTGATAACATGTTATTGGTGGTTTTTCCCAAATTGGGTTTCCACGTTAAATTTTGGTGCCAACTTGTATGAATGTTTATGTTGTGTTTTATTGTTAAGTTTCTGCAAGATGATTACATCTGAATAATAAACTACATATATATGTTGTTGGTTTATGTTATTGCTACTAAGCAGATTTGAGTTGTTCAAATTGGTATAAAGTTTAAATGGGCACATCTAGACCTGAGGATAACTGATTCGCCCCCCCTCTTAGTTATTCTAAATTCATTCTAACAATTGGTATCAGAGCTTTGGTCTCTTGAAAATAGTTTGAAGGTACTTGGAGCAAAAGATCAAGATGTATAAAAAGGAGGTACCAAAGCTGAACAAAGATAACTTCCCTGCATGGCAGAGTTTGATGAAATTGCATTTGGCTAGTATTGGTGATTCAGCTAAACACTATATTGAACATAATTATGTTGCCCCCACTAAACCCGCCACAGCTGCACAGTTAAGAGAAAAGGAGCACAATCAAGCAACGATGGAGATTGCATCATCTATGAACTATCATTAGTTTGAAGACATAAATAATTGTACAACTACAAAGAAGATGTGGGATGCCCTAGAAACTACCTATGGAAGTGATATAAACATGCTGAGAGCCAAATCTAAAAGTTTAAGAGGTAAGTTTGATGAAATGAAAATGCAAGAAGGAGATAATATAGTTCAATATTATGGTAGAATAGAGGAAGTTGTAAATTCTATCAGAGGAGCTAAAGGAACCATTGATGATAACACCATTATGAGTAAGTTACCGAGAACACTTCTTCCTGTGTATGCTATTAATGTCTCTATAATTCAAGAGTTAAGATGTACTCCTAATAACAATTTGACTTTGGAAGGTCTGGTAGGCAGACTTACTGCATTTGAGATGTCAAATTTTGATAACTACACTCCACAAGCTATTGAATCTGCATTCAGATCCCAGTTGGTCGTTAACAAATCAAAGAAAGGAAAGAAATGTGTGAATAGTGATAGCAACACTACAGATGATGATCTAGAAGAACTTGAAGCACTCATGGCTAGAAGACTATCTAGAGGAAAAGGAAAATTCAAAGGTAAACTTCCTATCATTTGTTTTTCATGTAACAAAGTTGGTCATATTGCTGCAAGATGTCCTGATAAGAATGACAAAGATGAAAGAAGGGACAACAAGTACAAAGAAAGAACAGATGACCAGGACTTTAGAAAGTATAAGGATTACTCAGACAAAGGTAAGAAATCTTGTTATATAGCTGAAGAAGCTTCTGACAGTGATTTTGAAAATTCTGATGAAAATGATATAGAATTTATCTATGTTTCTATGAAAGATGATTCTGATGATGATGAGAAAACTGCACTAATTTCTTATATGAGTAAAGGTGACCGTTGGATTATTGATAGTGGTGTTCACATCACATGACTGGTAACAAAGATAAATTTGAAACATTAGATCAGTGTAAAGGTGGTTATGTTAAATATGGTAATGATGCACCATGTCTTGTTAAAGGGAAAGGATCAATTAACTTGACTGACAAGATCAGATGTGACAATGTATATTGGGTTGATGATTTTAAGTATAATTTATTGAGTGTTGCATAGTTGAATACTTCTGGTTACAGAGTTGAATTCCATCACAAGAAGGCAAAGATCTATGATGCCACTGGAGAACTAGTTGGAAGTGGTGAGAAAACAAAAGGTAACTTGTTTTATCTGGATTTAGTTGATGAGACATGCTTGTTTGCACATTATAATGATGTTTGGTTATGGCATAAAAGGTTGTGTCATGTAAACTTTGACAACTTGGTGAGCATAAGCAAATTGAAAAAGTTTAGAGGGCTGTCTAAGTTAAAGAAACCTGAAAATGAAATTTGTAAGAAATGTCAATTAGGAAAAATGACTAAATCCAGTTTCAAGAGAAAGACTCATACTTCTGAGGAAATTCTGGAATTAGTTCATACTAACCTTTGTGGTCCCATTGGAGAAAAAAGTTGTCGTGGTGATAAATGCTTTATTCTATTTGTTGATGATTAGTCAAGAATGATGACTATTATGTTTCTTAAAGAAAAATCTGATGCATTCCAATTATTTAAGTGGTACTTGACAAAAGCTGAAAAGGAGATAGGTAAAAGCCTAAAATGTTTGAGATCTGACAGAGGAGGTGAGCTTATTTCTAATGAGTTTAACATGTTCTGCAATGACCAAGGGATAAAAAGATAGATGTCTGCACCTAGGACACCACCACATAATGGTATTACTGAGAGAAGAAATAGATCTATCATGGATTGTTCCAGAACACTAATGATGGAGAAGAATGTTGCACAGAAATATTGGAGAGAAGCTGTAAGTATAGTAGTCTATACCCTGAACAAAGTACAAGTCAAGAAAGGTACTAATGCTACACCTTATGAGCTATGGTATGGGTATGCACCTAATGTAAAATATTTCAAAGTTTTTGGAAGCAAATGTTTCATACTGAAGGATAATAGAAATGGAAAACTTGATGCTAAAGGTGAGGAAGGAATATTTCTTGGTTATTCAACAAAAATTAAAGAATATAAGTGTTTGAATTCTAACACTAACAAAATTGTGGAAAGTGCAAATGTTAGAATTGATGAATATGCAAAAAGAAATGAAGCTGAAAGCACATAGGAACCTAAGAGTTACAAATCATTTGTCTATATGGATGAGGAAGATTCTAATGAATTACCTGAATCTGAGAAAGAAGTTGCCGAGCAACAACTAACCCCTGCCGAGTCACAGACTGAGATTGCCGAGCAATAGGAGGTAATTGCTGAGCTATCTGATGGAGATGCCGAGTCATAGAATCAACTTGAATTAAACATGAATGATCAACCTAAAGTAGAAAAAAACCTACTCTAGAAAAGTATGTAAGAAGGCACCATAAACCTAATCAAATCATAGGATTGAAGGATTCTGCAGTTATACCAAGAAGTAAGTTGAGATAAGATACATGCTTATTATGTGATTTTGAGCCTAAAATAGTAAAAGATGCTTTAGACAATGAAGATTGGATACAAGCCATGAATGAAGAAATTGAACAAATTGAGAAGAATAAGACTTGGACACTTGTACCTAGGCCCAATGATAAGAATGTAATTGGTACTAAGTGGGTATTTAAAATTAAGTTGAATGAACATGGAGAGGTAACAAGAAACAAAGATAGACTAGTATGCAAAGGTTATGCACAAGAGGAAGGAATTGATTATGGAGAAACATTCGCCCTAGTTGCAAGATTGGAAGGAGTAAGAACATTACTTGCATATGCAGCCTACAGAGGTTTTAAAGTCTATCAAATGGATGTGAAGTCAGTATTTCTAAATGGAATATTAGAAGAAGAAGTATACATTGAACAAGCTAATGGATTTGTAGACCCAAGTAATAGGAACATGGTTTGTAGATTACACAAGGAACTATATGGATTGAAGCAAGCACGAAGAGCATGGTATGAGAGATTGCACAATTATTTGATAAATATTGGATTTTCTTGAACCAATGACAACAACAACCTATATTTGAAGACAGAGCAAAGTAAGGTACTTTATTGGCTGAAATATTTGTTGATGATAATATATTTAGTGAACAAGATGTGTTATGCCAAGCATTTGCAAAGGAGATGCAAACTTAATTTGAGATGTCTATGTTTGGTGAGATAAATTTTTTTGTTGGATTACAAATATATTAGATGAAGAATGGTATCTATATTACTCAATCAAAATATGTCAAGGAGATACTAAAAACTTTTGGAATGGAAGATTCAAAACTAGTGAGTACACCCATGGCTACTGGACAAAAGTTAACAAAGAATGATGATACAAAAGAAGTGAATCAAACCCTTTATAGATCAATGATTGGAAAGCTGCAATATGTTGTACACAATAGACCTGATATTACACTAGTTGTTGGTATTGTTGCAAGATTTTCTACCAATCCCAAGGAGACACATATGATGGCAGTAAAAAGAATTTTGATATATTTGAAAGGAACATATGACTATGGTCTGTATTACAAAAGGAATGACAAGTTTGAACTCAGAGTCTATACTGATTCTGATTGGGTTGGAAATGTGGATGATAGAAAAAGCACCACATGAGGAGCATTTATTTTGGGAAAAAGATTAGTTTTATGGACAAGCAAGAAACATAATTGCACCTCACAATCTATAGCTGAAGTCGAGTATGTGGCAGCATCAGTTAATTGTTCTAATATTGTGTGGTTGAAGATACTACTGAAAGGTATGAAAGAGGAGATCACAGAACCAGTTGTCATATATTGTGATAACATGAGTGCCATTAATATTTCTAAGAACCCTATGATGCACTCTAAGACAAAGCATATAGCTATCAAGTATCATTACTTGAGGGAGCTAGTTCAAAAGAAGGAAGTGAGATTGGAGTATGTGAATACTAAGGAACAGTTAGCCGACATATTTACAAAGGCACTACCCAAGGATGCCCATGAGTATCTGTGAGGTAAATTAGGGGTGATTCCCCTAACTGAGGCTAATTAGTTCAGAATGGTACTGTTACATCAAATGTTATATTCAGAATATTTGACACATTGATGCACAGGTAGTCACACTTTAGGATGCTGCCTAAAGCTGTGAAAGACAGAAAAAGAACAAAAAAGAGGATTAGTCATAAGCAAGATGACATGAACAACATGATACATAGTTTAGAATAGATGAATCTGCATGATGAAGATGTCAACGTCTTTGGCATTGTTGTCAAAGAGGGAGAAGTTTACTAAAAGAGGGAGAGTTTACTATACTTAGAGAAAATGGAAGAGATTACTGAGAAAAGAGATTGTTGTCAAAGAGAGAGAGATTAATGAAAGAGGGAGTCTACAGATGAACAAAAATAAGAATATTTCAGTGTGATTACAGACACAGAGGGAGAAATTTTTTACAGATGAGAATCAGAATGAAGCTAAAGACATTAATGAAGATTTGTTCATATCAAGGAACACAGGCAGACTTTTTGGATTGTATGGTAACTATGGTTGAAAATTATTGTTTTAATGTTTAGTGTTGCCATCAATGCCAAAGAGGGAGATTGTTGGAAAGCTACAATGGAAACAATTGTTATTTTGTCATTAATGTCAAACCTTAATTAGTGAGACTATTGCTATCTGTTTGAGTACCATATCTATTGATTGATGAAGGAGATCTAACAAGAAGACCAAGTGGAATGGTTGAGCTATGGGAAATTACAAGGGTAATTGATCATTTGGCACATTGGAAAAGTAATTTGTTGTTTATATTTCGATGATAGTTTACTGAGAGAAAGTTTGTGTCGACCGAGCACCAGTGTATGCCAAGAATAATTTCTAGTGTCGACCAAGAGTCAGTAAATTTCTGAGGAACACAGTGTTGGTCGAGCAACAGTATTTTGGTAATTGTTGAGATTTGAGTCTCTGGCCGACATAGTTGATTTTATTGGGATATGTAAAGTTAATTAAGAGTAAGCATGATTGATCCACACTATTTAAATGCATGGGTAACCGTAATTAATGCATGGATCAAAGATTTAATTTGTGATTGATTTGGAGAAGTAAATTAAATGTAAAGATGGAAAGATCCATTGGATTTGACCTAACCTAAGATCTACAATCTTGATTAAGAGGCAAAAGACTTATCTGACCTAGATGAAGAGGTATAAGATAACCTCAAGGGGTTATTCATGGAGGCAGATGTTGATGTAAGAGGATGGCATAGTTAATTAACTGATTGACATAATCTAAGAAGAGAAGGCTGAGCAGAGAAGAAGAGAGTTGCATAAGTGATTGCTTGAGGGATTTCCAAGCAGATTTGAAGATTGAAATGAGAATGGAGGCCAATCAGTGAATTAGCATTAGAGCTGAATTGGATCTGGATTTGCAAAGTAAGTTGTATGTATTAGATCACATATTGATTACTTTCTAACCATTGTATCAGTCAAAATCCTTTAACCAGGTTGACCTAACATTAATTGTATAAATCCTTTTAGCAAGGTAAGATTCATGTGGAATGTTCTAAGTCCTCTAACAAGGCCACTCCTAACAGGGTGATTAAATCCTTTAAGCAGGTCACATTTAGCAGTGTGTTTTGTAACCTTTAACAGGGTTGGCTCCTAACAGAGCTCACTTTAGAAGAGTGAAAAGTTGATAACATGTTATTGGTGTTTTTTCCCATATTGGGTTTCCATGTTAAATTTTGGTGTCAACTTGTGTGAATGTTTATGTTGTGTTTTACTGTTAAGTTTCTACAAGCTAATTACATCTGAACAGTAAACTACATATATATGTTGTTGGTTTATGTTATTGCTGCTGAGCAGATCTGAGTTGTTCAAATTGGTATAAAGTTTAAATGGGCACATCTAGACCCAAGGATAACTGATTCACCCCCCTCTCAGTTATTCTAAATTCATTCTAACAGAACAAACCTCTTGGATTTGATGTGACTGTCGTGCCATTTAATTTTTTGCATTTGAACTAACTCAGTGTGTTGCAGGGAAGATTCCTCATTTTTTCTAGTGCATTCAGGTGCAAGAGTCTGTCCCTTTGTGCTGCAAGAAGATCTATTTTAGGCTCCAAGGTTGTTTGTAAATTTTTGTGCTCAAATTCTATAGGCATCATGGCTGACTTTCTCTACAACAACTCAAAGGGTTTAAACTATGTTGTAGTTTTCCAAGTAGTTCTGTAAGCTCATACTGCTTTAGGGAGTCTGCTACTCCAGTCTTTCTTGTGTAGTTAGACTATTGTTGTGAGGATAGAATAATGTATCTATTATTTGTCTCTGCCTTTCCACTTTCCTGAGGGTGATATGGACTAGACTTCCTATGCCTTATATTATACTCATTCATCAAGGCAGTAATCAAAGTAGATGTAAATTGTGCTCCCTGATTTGTCACCAGTTCTCTAGGAACTCATACTTGGTGAATATTTCTTCATATAAGAATTCAACAACCATGTTGTCTCTAGCATGCTTCATAGCCCTCACCTCCACCCATTTTGTAACATAGTCAGTGCACACCAAAATGTAAGAATTCTTATTGGATGGAGGATAAATTGGCCCAACAAAATCAAGCCCCCATTTATCAAAAGGTGTGACTAATACATGTGGACACAAAGAAATTTCATCATATTTTTTAGGTCAGCCCATTCTTTGACATCCGTTACATTTCCTTGTATAACTTGTTGCATCCTTGTTTAATGTAGGCCAGTAGTACCTAGTTGTCAACACTTTCATGATTGTCCTCTTTCCTGCAAAATTAACTCCACATGGTTCATCATGGAATGGATGGAGAGTGTCATAATTTTCATCCTCTCTCACACATCTTCTCATCCCTTGATCAAGTCCAGTGTAAAATAAACAATTTTCTATCCAAGAAAAGTTGAAAATTTTCTCAACTAGGAGTCTCTTGTCCTTGGTGAAAAGTAGGAAGGTATTTTTTAGAGGCTAAATAATTTGATATATTTGCATACCATGGTGTCTTAGTAGAGATAGATAATATATGGTCATCTAGAAAGCTATCATCAATGACTTTGGAATCATCATCATTTTTTTGTCTAGACGAGAAATCAACTACCACATTAGCTTTACCTAGCTTATCTACTATGGTTAAAGATCAAATTCTTGCACCAACAAGAGCCACCATGCTAACCTTCCAGTTATTGCAGGTTTATTTTTCAAGTATTTAAAGGCTGCATGATCAGTATGAAAAATATTATATACCCTATTATATAGTGGTGAAACTTGTTTGTTAGAAATATATTGAGGCTAGGTGACTGAGAGGGGGGGTGAATCAGGAACCAATAAAACTTATTCTCTTTTATCCTTTATTAGATTGTCTAATCTAATTGCATGCATGAAACATAAAAGTAATAAACATCCACAACACTTGACACAATATTTGGTTACCTAGAAACCTTCCAAATAGAAAGTAAAACTGGGGTGGGGATGGTACCCACAAGATTTAGTACCATAGTATAAATTTAGCCTGTTAAAGCTTACAATTGATCACTTTCGATGGCCTTCCCTATTAGGATAAATAAGGACTGTTAGGTCCACCTTGTGAAAGGATTTTTAAAATATAATTAAGTATGCAACTCTATTAGGAGATTTGAAAAGGATTGTTAAGTCCACCCGATTAAAGGATTTTGTTGATACACCTGTTAGAATGAACCAGTGGATGATCTGCTATGCAAATCTGATTTTCTGAATGAGATCCTTTGAGATGATATTGATCACTTGAATGTGATAGACGAGTCTTTGCTGTTCCTTTTACTTCTGTTATTGCTTCTTACACATTTGGATAAATAAAATATCTTACATATATATCTTATCCAAATCAATTACCTTGACAAGTTGGCTTGCATGATATAAATTAATATCCAACACTAAGAACTAAGTCAGCCTAATACTGATACTCGGGTCTAGTAATTCACTCGGGTGATATACTAATACTCGGGCAATATGCTAACACTTAGACGACATAGTGAACTGGCAATCTATGGCACTCAGGCTACATTGGGTGCTCATGTCACATTGATCACTCAGATCTAGTATGCAACTCGGGTAACATTGGTGACTCGGGTGATACTAATTGCCACTA
>MU226272.1:6621856-6633249 GCA_018584345.1 Thuja plicata | reverse complement strand
CTGGCAATCTATGGCACTCAGGCTACATTGGGTGCTCATGTCACATTGATCACTCAGATCTAGTATGCAACTCGGGTAACATTGGTGACTCGGGTGATACTAATTGCCACTATCTACTGGCTTGGTCAACACTATAATCATATAAGTGACTAAGTGTTTTGGCACTAATTGACAACATGTCTTTCCATAAGGTCTACAATCTCCCCCTTTGGCATTAGTGAAAAAAAACACTTATCATACCAAAGTTTTTGGTCAAACTGCTGAGTCAAAACTCCCCCTTACCATGTGCTTGGGTACTTGCTCAGGTTTTGACAACTGCTTTGTAACTCGGTTGCAACTGACTCTGATTTTGATTTTTCAAAACATTTTTTGATTTTGTGCAATGTATATCTTCCTCTACTCTGTACATGTATTTCCTCATATATATGTGTGTGTGTGTGTGTGTGTGTGTGTATCTTTTCTCCTTTTATATATACATATATTTCCTATATTTCCCCCTTGTTTTTGACACAAATGCCAAAAAGCATAACTACAAGGTAATACCAAAATATGATAGGAAATCACAATGTACCTTCAAAATTTGAGACAAAGTCTTGTCCCAATTATCTTGCAACACCTTCAGGATGTGCAACTCAATCTGAATCTCTGCTGACAACTCCATCATAAGATCTACAACTGAAAATTTGTTTTCATGTATGAGTGTCTTTGCATGAGAAATATGTTTCTGCATGACATCCATGTGTTGAAGGAGTTGGCTCAGTATAGCTGTAAGGGATTCCCTTGTTCTACTTTCTTCCCTTATTAACTCGGCCTATAGATCAGTAAGATACTTGATCTTGACAAAATGTGCTGAGCTTGAACTTGGATCAAGTGCCAACTAGTTTGCACTTGCCTTCAAATCATTATCTATCTTTGCCAGCTTGTTCTTTATTTCCATGGTAAAGTTGGAAGTGTCACTCAACTTTACAAATAATGATACAATATTATTCATAGTGGTTTCTAGAGAGCTAATGACAGTGGTTATCTTTACTTGATCTATTGCAATTTTGCTTGCAACATTCTCTAGAACTTTATTCACAAATTTCCTTTCTGCCTTATGTATTAATTTCTCCTGACCATTAATATTTGTGTTGAACTTATGCACTATGTCAACAAGTTGGTCCTTAATAGAGTCATTCTCATTGACTTCAATTTCTAGATAATCAAGGAATATACCTTTGATATCTTCCACTACTCTATTCCTTTTCTTCTTAGCTCGGAGCTTCTGATGCCTTTCTCTTTTCTTCCACAACTCGCTAAGTATATCCATTTTCTCAGCTGTCAAGTTAGAAAGATCCCAATTAGGAATCACAATGTCTTCCTCAAGATAAATTTCATCAGTGATTTTTTCTTTACCCTTGACCTTGGGATGAGGTGAAGGAATGATTTATTTTCCTTTCCCATCATCATCCTTAACCTTTCCATCCTTAGTGTTCTCCTTAGTATTCAGTTGGAATAGGTCATTGACATTCTTTGCACCAACTGTAGAATCTGTATCAACTATAGAGACATTGACAGTGACCTTCTGTGACTCGGTTTGGCTTGGCCTAGTAGTAGGTAGAGCATGATGCTTGGTTCCTACTTTAATTGATGTAGATTATGTAGTCTTTTCCTTGCTCAGAGACAACACACTTTGAATAGGTGACTGAGGCAGGGATGCCATCACTTCTACTGCAATCTGTTCAACATTAGATTCTTCAATGGTCTGAACCTCAGGTAACTCTTCATCTCTGACTTGCACATGAGGGTCTGTACTCTATTTCTCTACCTTATCTTCTTCCTTGATTTCAAAAATTGTCTTCGATATCTTTGTTGCGGCCTGCACAACAACTTCTATATTCTTTCTTAAGATTTGAAAATTCCTAAACCTTGGAGTGTGATTACTCTCATACCGAGTCATAACATATTTTTCCTCTTTACTAGTTATAGTAGGCATGAATTACTTCAAGGTTTTCATTCTGATGTCCTTTCAATCTAAACTCCATTGTTCTGGTGAATTGTGATTGCCTTGAGAAGGTCTTTAGTTATATGGCTTTTCAATTCAGATGGATCATACTTCCATCTTGCCATTTTCTCTACTAATGCATCCTCAATCATCTTCTACTCATCTTTGGTTCTGGTAGCATACTTCAATGATTTGAGAGATCCCATACCATTGCCTCCTTTCAAATATTCAATCCTCTGCTCAAAGGTAGGTGTTAGCTTCTTGAATATGACTATATCTTCTTCTTCTTCATCTTCCTTAGGCAATCTCAGTCTTCTTCTAGATCTAGTGAAAGTAGGGGTAGATGCCTTAGGTGTTTTCTTTGGGGCTAGCCTCTTCTTCTTAGGAGGCTCTGCTACTACCTCTTCTTCTTCTTTCTCAGATTCATAATCTTCTATCTTTATGTCATCTCCTTTTCTTTCAGTGATTGAAGGAGGAGAGTCAGAAGACTTGCCATATTTCTTTCCAATCTTCTCAATTCTCTTTCTTCCTCTTTTCAAGATTTTAGGAATCTCAATTTCCAAAGATATTCTGCCCTTTGCTTCTTCATAAGTACCAACATATGGTGCTTTGGGATCAACAGGTTCATTCACAAGAGTTTCAATGATGTCTCTGGTCTCATCTATGTTAACCTCATATGCAAGAGGTTTCACCCATGCAACCCTAGGCTTGACTGCTTGAATGTATACCTTGTCATAGTCAACTAGGAAGCAAATATCATTCTTATAGTCTTCTACCAATTGTTTAGGGATTCTTTATCTATTCTACATCTTCTCTCTAAAACTCTCAAAGTATGCATCCATGATGCTCTCAAAATTATCTCCTAATTCTTCTATAAATTCATTTATTTGATAAACTATGGGTTTGTCCTTTTTCTGTACAATTGTGCCTTTGGAAGGGAAAATATTCTTAACATAAAAGAATATGCATACCAAGAGTGAACCGAACTTACATGAATTGGTCTTGGATTCCTGGATGCTCTACATGTTTTTTCTCAATTGGATGAGCTGCAACTCGGCAAGGTCAAATGAAAGATTATTCTTGACCACTTTGTATGCCAAGTCCATAGCCTCACATGGTACACTGTTTGGTCGTCTAGAATTGTATATCTTGTGTGCAATCACATGACTACCAAACTTCAATTCCATGTCCATGACTCCATTCAATTTCATGCCTCTTCCATCCCACTCGGCAAGAGTCTTCTTGGCTAGGTAATCCCAGGGCAGGGTTTTGGTTGCCTTGGATTTTTCAAGCATTGGGTACCCTATCACACGGTGTACCATTGTCTTGGTGATCTTCATTGGTTTCTCCAACCAGAGATGCATGTCATGAACATAGTTCTGAACAAACCTAATCCACTTTATCTGAAAGTTTCACGACATATGCAAAATGTGGGTTAAACCCTTGACTTCGAGGTGTTTATGTTCCGGATTCAAATTTTCATTTACACAAAGTTTCTCATATGCTTGATTCATCTCTAGTGTGCCTAGCCGTTGAATGGTGCAATGATAGAAAGCTCAGATGTCGTTAATCAACATTACCTTCAGAGGAATTTGGGAATGGGCTCCCATAAGATATGTCTCTGCTGCAATTGATGAATGAAGTTTAATCTTTGGTGGTTCGTAGACAACATTCTTCACTAGCATCTCGGATCCCTTCTTAACCTTACTCCTAGATGATTCCATAATTCTTGGAGGATTGATAAAACTTCATTACAACTAAAGCTTTCAAACACAAATTTTCTCTAAGATTGTTATTAGCTCTTAATCACTCTGTAAACTGTAAACAATAACCCTTCAACTCCACCATTTATGAGAAATTTCATCATAGATTTTCATTAAATGCTCCATACATAGTAGTTGAGACAGCTCGGGTATTTCTCTTAGGCTTGCTTGGAAGCTCAACAAAAACTAACCTTTACATCTTCAAAACCATACAACCTAACTTAACTCAGTTAAGCCTGAGTAACTCGGATGTAACTGAGATCCTGACTTGGTTAGAACCATAATGTGTCCTAGTGCATCAATATGCATATTTGGACTTGCTAGCATATTTTGAACAAATGTATGATGGCTTGTATGCACAGTTCCAGTTATCTCCTTGAATATTTATTCGGAGATGGTGGATCCACCCAGTTCACTATTTTGGGTGCTATTCGATCCTTCATTGTTTTGGTCTGAATTCTTAGGATACTTCCTTACCCATTGCTGACTCATTTATGTTATAATTTGAGAAACTTTTACTTTGCCTCTCTCAAAACCAGTATCTACTTTTTCTCTGTTCATACAATTCTTGCTTAGATGACCGAGTTGTTTACACACATAAGATCTCTTAGTAGGATTCATTTTTCTGAGATGAGTCTTTACACAATTTGCACCAATGTTCCCATACTCACCATAATGACAACACCTACTCCATGTGTTGTAATCCCAACCAAAAATTTCTTTAGCTAGTTGTTCAGTAGGGTTCCATTTCTTAGTTCTGAAATCAGAAGACTTATGACCTTGTTTGTTTCAATTGAAACATTTTCCTTCAAACTTAGGTTTCTTAGTGTATTCACTTGCCCTATGTCCATGTTTGTTTCACCTGTAGCATTTACCATTAAACTTTGAATTTCCATTGCTCCAACACTTAATTGTTGTGTGCCCTAACTTACCACAATGATTACATGTAGCTTTTTTATTCTTTTGAGCTCATTATTGTGAGGATTCACCTTGTTCAATATAACCTAATCTAGTCTGTCCATGATGTATGAATTGAGTTTTCTCTATCAACTGATCGATGCTTACCTGTGAATTCATCATAATCTCATTGGTTTTCTTTTCAGTATTGAGATCATTCTACGGTCTTTCATTTTTCAATCCTTAGATTGATAACTTCTTGATTTGAAGTATTGAGTTGATTTATCATATCTGCTTACTGGAGTGAAAATGATGGATTTCATTTTCTTTTTCCTCTAATCTTGTACTTAGCAATCTTTTATCTTCTTGTGCCATTTCTCTATTATTTTCTGCTTGGTTCTTTTGTTCCATGACTTCACATATTCTTACTGAATGGATTTCTTATTCTCTCTTCAACTTTCTGACTTCTTCATGTAAATTTAGATTCTTTGCAAGTAGGTCTTCAATGGTTGCATCGGCTTCTTTAGAACTTCTTTCTTTGTAGAAATCTTCAATTCTTTCTTCTATGTAATTTTTATCATTCATTTGCACTGCTAAATCTTTTCTTCTTTTCAGGGAATGAGAGAGTTGCTTCTTGAGTTTTCTGATTTGATCCATGGCCACTTGTAGATCTAGCTTTTCATTTTCAATGAATTTCTCCATTATACATATTTCCATTGACTCTGATCTTTTCTCAAGCTGTTAAACTTCTGATAAGAAAACCTTCAGCTCTGATACCAATTGTTGGAAATATATTGAGGCTAGGTGACTGAGAGGGGTGAATCAGGAACCAATAAAACTTATTATCCTTTATCCTTTATTATATTGTCTAATATAATTGCATGCATGAAACAAAAAAGCAATAAACATCCACAACACTTGACACAATATTTGGTTACCCAACAACCTTCCAAACAGAAAGTAAAACTGGGGTGGGGATGGTACCCTCAAGATTTAGTACTGCAGTATAAATTTAGCCTGTTAAAGCTTACAATTTACCACTTATGATGGCCTGCCCTATTAGGAGAAATAAGGACTATTAATTCCACCTTGAGAAAGGATTTGTACAATACAATTAAGTATGCAACTATGTTAGGAGATTTGAAAAGGATTGTTAAGTCCACCCGGTTAAAGAATTTTGCTGATACACCTTTTAGGATGAACCAATGGATGATTTGCTATGCAAATCTGAATTTCTAAATGAGATCCTTTGAGATAATATTGATCACCTGAATGTGATAGATGGGTCTCTTCTGTTCCTTTTACTATTGTAGCCTTCTAATCAATCTGCCACTTCATATTCACATATCTTACTTCTGCTATTGCTTCTTACACATTTGGATAAATAAAATATCTTACACATATATCTTATCCAAATTAATTACCTTCATAAGTTGGCTTCTATGATATAAATTAATATCCAACAATAAGAACTAAGTCGACCTAATACTGATACTCGGGTCCAGTAATCCACTTGGGTGATATACTGACACTCGGGCAATATACTGACACTCGGGTGACATAGTGAACTGGAAATCTCTGGAACTCGGGCTACACTAGGTGTTCAGGTCACATTGATCACTTAGATCTGGTATGCAACTCGGGTTACACTGGTGACTTGGGATATATTGATTGCCACTATCTACTTGGTCGACACTGCAACTGCTCGGGGTGCACTGCAATTGCTCGGGTTGCACTTTAAGTTGTTGGCTTGGTCAACATTGTAATAATATAAGTGACTAAGTTTTTTGGCACTAATTGACAACATGTCTTTCCATAAGGTCTACAAAGGGCATAAATAATAGCTAGTAACTCCTTTTCTGTGACAGTGTAGTTTAGTTCAGGTTCTTACTCATGAAATATATAACATTTTCTATAGAAGAATCCTTTTGTCCTAACACTTCACCTATAGCATAGTCTGAAGCATTTGTGTTTATATGAAATGGAAATAACCAATCTAGACCTCTTAGGATAGGTTCTTGAGTGAGAGAAAATTTTAGCTGCAGGAAGGATTCATCGCATACTACAATCCATTGGAATTCTGAGTCTTTTATAGGAAGAGTATATAATGGGCCTTCCATGTTGCTGAAATCCTTTATGAATATTCTATAGTAACTAGCATTCCCTAAGAATATCCTAACATATTTCTTCTTTGTTGGGGTAGGTCGATTAATAATGACTTCTATTTTTGTAGGGTCTACTTGTATGTCAACCTCAGATATATAGTGTCCTAGGCCTACACCATCTTGCATCATCATAAAACTTCTCATTGTTCAAGGATATGTTATGATCTTCACATATTTTTAAAAAAATTCCAAGGTTAGCCAATGCTTCTTCATAGGTAACACCATATGCTTTAAAATCATCCATGTAGATTTCCATGTAGTCATGAGAAATATATGAAAAGATACTAATGCCTGCTCTTTGAAATGTTGCTGGTGGATTACAAACTCCAAAGGGTAGTACATAGTATGCATAGGTTCTCCAAGGATAGGCAAAAGTAGTTTTTTATTGATCTTTAGGGAGAATTTGGATATGGTTGTACCCACTATACCCATCTAGGAATGAAAAATATTTATTGCCTACTAGGGAGTCCAAAACTTGATCAATGAAAGGCAAAGGAAAGTGGTATTTCTTGGTTGCATTATTCAAATCTCTATAATCTACACAAACCCTCCATTTACATCCTTGATTAGGCACTATGAATAAGGGATAAATCCATTGGCTGTCTGACATGGGGTATACGACACCAACATTGAGTAATTTTTGTAATTCAGTTTTAACTATTTCTCTTAGAGAAGGATTGACTCTCCTTTGGGATTGTCTTATAGGCATGCTATCCTCCTTGAGATAAATCCTATGGGACCACAAATTAGGATCTAATCCCTTTATATCCCCATAATCCCATGCAAAGGCATGTTTATGATCCCGTAACAACTTGGCTAAAGATAATTGTTGTTGCTGATTAAATTTATTATTTATGTTCAAGCAGTGACCTAGTGAAACCTCAATTTTCTTGGTTAGTTCAATCATGGAAGCTTTAGTCAAGGAAGGCTTTTGGATCTCATGGGGAAGTGGGTTATGGTAGATGTTTTCAACTGCAAAAAGGTGGAATGACTCAGACTCAGGGTATAAAGGCTGTAGGGAGTATTGTTGGGTAGAGGAATATCCAAAAGGTTGTTCTCGCATCCCATAATTATTTTGCATAATGTTAGTGAACAATTCATCCTCTTCTTGAAGTTGTAGGAAAGGGTCCCTTTTTAGCATCATTTACTGAATTATTGAATTTAGTTCATCATATTATTCCCCTAAAACTGGCCATATAGGTGTTGCTAGTTCAACCTAGGGTTGAGAAGGTGGATACAAGGCTAGCTTCTTTGTAGTTAGACCATCAGAAATGATCATATTGTTAGGAATAGTCCCAAGAGATAACTAAGAGGAGGGGGGGGGTGAATCACTTATCTATAATATTTTAATTCTTTTTTCAATTAAGTACAAAATAACTTTAAACATAAACTCGAAAAGATAACACAGAATTGAACAACACAATTTTGGTAACGGGGAAAACCAAATTAGGTAAAAACCCCGATCAGAATTAGCACCCACAAATAATTGTACTAGTTTATAATGATCCTTGTTAGAAGATCTTACAATCCTATTAGGAGTTGATCTTTACAATGCAATAAGTACAGAGACCTGGTCAAAGGTCAAACCTTGTTAGGAGTCTTTCACAAATAACCCTGTTAGGGGTGAGGACACACGGTCTAGGAGCTCACTACTCAAATGGTGAAGGATGCAACCTTCTGTAAGGAAGATATACACTATGTCTAAAAGTGAACTATTTGTATAGACCTATTGTCTTGATCAGTTCCAATGAATTGTAATCTTCTTCTGATTCTTCACACAGATCTTTTACTGATGAATGATGTAGCTTTACTGTCTAACTTTATGCTCTGCTTTGTCTTCTTATTTTTCACTTTATTCACACTTTGCAACCACAATTGAAATTCTATATGTATCTACCCCAAGAATAAGGTCATGATGGCTATAGGAAAAACTCCAGCAACTTCCTTGTCGGCTTAACTAAGCATGCAATCAAAGTTAAGACCACGCAACTCAAACTGAATATACGCAACGCTTCACATAGTCGGCTCTACCAAATTAACTCCAACATCACGCTTCTATTAAAACATGTTTAGTGCCTTTGGATAATCATCATTAACTCATAATTAAACATGAATACAAACACGCATATCCTGAAGATAGGCGCAACTCAAGAAATAATGTAAATACGTCGGCTCTTAGCAAATAGTCTCTAGAAACTGTAACTGCCAAAATAGATTAACATAACTCAACTAAAACTGCATATCTAAATCTGTGTGAATGGACATAGCATAGTGAACATGTGTAAAACATAGAAATGAACACACAAGGCTTCATATGTCTATACTGATAAATACATACAGGACACTGCTGTATATTATATGTTGTCATCAATGACAAACATACAATCAACCTATTTTCATAGAAGAAAATCTCCAACAATCTCCCCCTTTGACATTGATGGCAACATATGATATGAAAAACACCATCAACCCAAAGTAACCTCCTTCTTTTTACAATCTTCTCAATATCCTCATCAAAATCTCCTCTAAACTGCTGCATCTCTTTTTACTGTATTTTTCATTACTGTATACTCCCCTAGAGTATATGCTCCCCCTAACTATATACTCCCCCTTTGACATCAATGGAAAAGGGTGCCAAAAAAAATTAAGCATAGGTACTACCCCAGAAGTAAAGTAGTCAACCACTCATCAGTCACCAAGGATTGATGCTCTTGCTACAAATACTAATCAGACTTAGGAAAGGGAATTACTCCTAGCTTCTCCCTGAGATACTCAAAAGTATATTTTCATAAAGGCTTTGTAAAAATATCTGCTAATTGTTCTTTAGTGCTCACATAATCCAAATTTACTTCTTTGTCTGCAACTTTTTCTCTTAGAAAATGATATTTGATCTCATTGTGTTTTGTCTTTGCGTGCAGCATAGGGTTCTTTGACATATTGATAGTGCTAGTGTTATCACAATGAATAACAACAGGATAATCAATCTGAATACCAAAGTCTTTAATCATATGTTTGATCCAAACCATTGTTGAACAATTCAATGCTGCTGCAACATACTCAACTTTTGCTGTTGACTGAGAGATACAATTCTGCTTCTTACTTGTCCAAGTAACCAACCTGTCTCCAAGAAATACTACTCCTCCTGAGGTACTCTTCCTATCATCAACACAACCTACCCAATCTGCATCTGTATACACATGAATTTGTATATTCTCTGAGTTAGGATACCATAAACCAGTCTATAGTCCCCTTTAAGTATCTGAATATTCTTTTTATTGCCATTAGGTGATTTTTTTTAGGTTCAACTGCAAATCTTCCAACAATGCCAACTGCATTAGAAATATTTGGTCTAGATTGAGTAAGATATATGAGTTTTCCAATCATAGACTTGTATAATGTCTTTTCAACTATTGTGGAATCATCATCTTTAAAAAGATTGCTTCCTGTTATCATGGGGGTGCTTACTAGTTTGCAATCTTCCATTTTGAAAGTCTTCAATATCTCCTTCACATACTTAGACTGATTTATGAATATGCCTCTATCTATTTGTTTTACATTCAATCCCAAAAAATATTTGATAGGTCCAATAATGCTCATTTCAAACCCACTTTGCATCTCTTTGGAAAATTCTGCGCTAAGCTTGTCATTACCTCCAAAGATAATGTCATCAACAAAGATAGCAACAAGTAGTAGTCCATCAGGTGTCTCTCTCATGAATAAGTTGCAATCTGCTGCTCCCTTTTTGAATCCAATCTTTGTCAAGTAACCATCAAGTTTCTCATACCAAGCTCTTGGGGTCTGTTTAAGTCCATAAAGGGATTTCTTTAATCTACATACCATGTCTGGTTTGTATGATAAAATAAATCCTTTAGGCTATTCTATGTACACTTCTTCCTTCAAGTCACCATTCAGAAAAGCTGACTTGATATCCATTTGATATACTTTAAAGTTCTTGAATGTTGCATAGGCCAAAAATAACTTGATAGCTTCCAGTCTACTCACATGGGAAATTGTATTAGTATAGTCTATTCCTTCTCTTTGCGCATATCCTTTACATACCAGTCTAGCTTTGTTTCTTACCACTGTACCTTATTCATCTTATTTCTGAACATTCACTTTGTTCCAATCACTTTTTTGTCACAAGGTCTAGGGACCAGTTCCCATGTATCATTCTTGATTATCTGATCTAATTCTTCTTTCATAGCTTTCTTCCAATCTAAAATATTGGATGCCTCTTCAACACTTAAAGGTTCAATTTTTGAAACTAAACATACCTCTTCATCAACTGTTAAACCTTTTTCTTTAGATCTTTTCAAAACTCTACTGCTCTGATCTCCAATGATATCTTCCTTTGAATGGTATCTAGTTGTGAATTTTGGAACTTTAGGTGTGACATCTTCATCTGTAATCTGTGATTCCTCTTTGCTTATTTTAGGGTCATTGCATGATACATCAATACAATCAAACATTTCTTCAATAATTGTTTCTTTACTGCTAGGCCTAGGTTCATCTTCAATCATAGGTGCACAATCATAGTATCTTTCTTGAATCATGAACTTCTCATCAATCTTCACATGTGTACTT
>MU226272.1:6603398-6621806 GCA_018584345.1 Thuja plicata | reverse complement strand
ATCTTCAATCATAGGTGCACAATCATAGTATCTTTCTTGAATCATGAACTTCTCATCAATCTTCACATGTGTACTTTCAATTATCTTCTTCAATCTCAAGTTAAAACATCTATATGCTTTTCTTTTATTAGAGTAACCAAGGAAAATACCTTCATCACTTCTGGCATCAAACTTACCAATGCCATCATCTCTCTTGATGTAGCACTTGCTTCCAAAGATTCTGAAGTATTTTACTATAGGTACATTACCAAACCAAAGTTCATAAGGTGTCTTGTCTGTGCCTGGCCTTAGTTGTATTCTGTTGATAGTATAGACTGTTGTATTGACTGCATCTCTCCAATAGGTGTGTGCAACTTTTCCTTCTATCATGATAGTGCACGCTGTGCCCAATATGATCCTATTTCTTCTTTTTGCAATCCCATTCTGTTGAGGGGTTCTAGGAGCACTCAAATACCTTTTTATCCCATATTCTTTGCAATACTCATAAAATTGATCAGAGGTTAATTCTCTTCCTCTATCTGATCTCAGACACTTTAGTTTTAATCCAGACTCATTTTCAACTTTAGCTTTGAATATTTTGAACTTCTCAAAAGCTTTATACTTATCCTTTAAGAACACAACCGACATCATCCTTGAAAAATCATCAATAAAAAAAATAAAAAACCTTTCTCCATAGTATGATCTTGTTTGAGTAGGGCCACATAAGTCTGTATGCACTAGATCCAATTTGTTTTCTACTGAGTTCTGCTTGCTTTTGAATGAGCTCCTTACATGCTTTCCCATCACACATTCCCTGCACATAGTATCAACTGGTCTTGCAATACTAGGAAGGTCTCTTACTGCCTTAACATTGCTTATCTTTACTATGTTGTCAAAATTGATGTGACAAAGTCTTTTGCGCCATAGCCAACTGTCATCTACTTTTGCAACAAAACAACTTACTTCTGAATTGAGCTCAAAGACATTAACTTTAGTCTTAGAGCCTGATGTAATCATATCTCTCTGTTTGTTATTAATGATGCACTTGTTGTCTTTGAATTCCAACTGATATCCTTTGCCAAGCAATTTTCTAACACTTAGTAGGTTATGATGTAAACCATCAACATAAAGAACATCATCTGTATTGTTCTTTCCATCTAAGGTGATATAACCTCTGCCTATGATAGGTTTGGGAGTGTTATCTCCAAATTTAACCATACCACCTTTGTACTTGTCCAGATGTAAAAATATGTCTTTGTCTCCTGTCATGTGACGTGAGCATCCGCTGTCAATGATCCAGTCAGTTCTGATGTCTACTTTGGAAACTAATGCTAACTCTTGTGCTTTCTTTTCATCTTCTTTGTCCATTTCTTCAAGCATTTTATCAATGTCTTTAATAGAAATGAATCCAATTTCATCTTCTCCTGAGTCATCATCAGTTACACCATCTTTAGCATGATAGCATTCCTTAGTATATTTGGGCTTGTAATCTGATCTGAACTTCTTGACTCTTGTGGGACACTTGGATGCAAAATGGCCAACTTTGTCGCATGAAAAACATTTGAATGGAAGTTGTCCTTCATATTTTCCTTTACCTTTCCTTTCTTTCTTGGAAATCATAGCAATGATTTCTTCTAGTTCTGTATCCACTTCTTCTTTATCATTATTACTAGAGCTGCTTAAGGATTTCTTACCATGGATTGAGGCTTTGAAAGGTGTCTCACTTTTAGGTTCTGTCTTTAATCTTGATATCTCAAATGCAGAGATTTTGCTGATCAAAGTCTCTCTTTTGAAGTCTTTTGAAAATTTCATAGTCTCATCTAGGATATTGATCTTGCTCACATAGTCTGCTGTCAATGTAGTCATCAATTTGTCCATTATGTCTTCCTCTAAAATTTCTCCACCATTGTTTCTGATTCCTAAAACTGGTTCATTAATCCTTTAATTGTAATCTCTGATGTTCTCTTTAGGTAGCATCTCTAAGTTGTTATACTTCTTTTTCCATGTCTTTCTTCGTGCATTATTTGCTTGAATATCTCCTTCAAACATATCTTCTAAATACTTCCATATGTTGTAGGCTTTGTCTACTTTCTTAATCTCAGAGAATTCACTGTCATATAATGCACTTATAAGGGCTTCCTTGGCAATTACATTGGTGGTGAATACATCCTTTTGTTTACTATTAATATAATCTTTTGCAAGGTCATTCAGAGAGGGAACAACAACTTCTTGTGTGGCTATTTCAAAAATCTCAAAACCAACACACTGTAGATGTGTTATCATTTTTTTCTACCAGTCAAGATAATTCTCTCCATCAAACTTAGGACTCTCTTTTCTGAAGTATGCCATCTGATCTACCTTAAGCTATTAAGATTTCTCTCCAAGGCACTTGGCTCTGATACCAATTGTTAGGAATAGTCCCAAGAGATAACTGAGAGGGGGGGGGGGGGGAATCNACTGAGAGGGGGGGGGGGGTGAATCATTTATCTACAAGAGTCAATTATTTTTCCAATTAAGTACATAATAAATTTAAACATAAACTCAACAAGATAACATAAAATTGAACAACACAATTTTGGTAACGGGTAAAACCAAATTAGGTAAAAACCCTGCTGGGAATTAGCACCCACAAATAACTATACTAGTTTATAATGATCCTTGTTAGAAGATATTGCAACCCTGTTAGGAGTTGATCTTTATAATTCAATAAGTACAGAGACCTGCTCAAAGGTCAGACCCTATTAGGAGTCTTTTACAAATAACCCTGTTAGGGGTGACGTCACACTGTCCAGGAGCTCACTGCTCAAATGGTGAAGGCTGCAACCTTCTTTAAGGTAGATATACACTATATCTAAAAGTGAATTGTTTGTGTAGACTTGTTGTCTTGATCAGTTCTAGTGAATTATAATCTTCTTCTGATTCTTCACATAGATCTTCAATTGATGAATGATATAGCTTTACTGTCTAACTTTTTGCTCTGCTTTGTCTTCTTCTTTTTCACTTCATTCACACTTTGCAATAAAAATTGAACTGTTATATGTATCTACCCCAAGATAAGGTCATGAAAGCTGTAGGAAAAACTCCAGCAACTTCCTTGTCGGCTTAACTAAGCACACAATCAAAGTTAAGACTGCTCAACTCAAACTGAATAGACATGACACTTCACATAGTCGGCTCTACCAAATTAACTCCAACATCACACTTCTATTAAAATGTGTTTAGCGCCTTTGGATAATCATCATTAACTCATAATTAAACATGAATACAAACACACATATCCCGAAGATAGGCGCAACTCAAGAAATAATGTAAATACATCATCTCTTAACAAATAGTCTCCAAAAACTGTAACTGCAAAAATAGATTAACATAACTCAACTGAAACTGCATATATGAATCTGCGTGAATGCAAATAGCATCTAGAACATGTGTAAAACATAGAGATGAACATGCAAGGCTTCATATGTCCATACTAATAAATACATACAGGACACTGCTATATATTATATGTTGTCATCAATGACAAACATACAATCAACTTATTTGCACAGAAGCAAATCTCCAACACATATCCCCCAAATGACATCCTATATAGGCATCTACAGTAGCTAACCATGGCCAACCTAGAATGATAGGATATCCCCCAAGTGTGTCTTTAGGAGAAAGGATTATAAAATCTATAGGGTATGCCCAAGATTCCAATGTCACAACTACATCTTGCACCATCCTACCAGGCTTAACTGTGGAACTGTCTGCAAGCTGCAGGATAGTAGGAGTAGTCCTAAGGTTTGGATTACTGAGTTGCTACATAATATATTTTTTCATGACATTGATAGCTACACCTAGGTTAATTAGGGCATTCTTTATTGATTTTCCATTAATAATGACCTCTACAAATGGAATTCCAGGGTCAGAGTATTTGGGGACAACTACTTTTCCAAGCATAATGTCTTCTAGTTGTCCTAAGATATGGACACTCCAGGGATCCTTTCTCTTCTTGTCAGGCTTCTGGAAACAAGATTCTTTGACAAAGTTTCCCTAAGTACATACATATTTCATTTCTTGAAAGATTGGAATTTTGACACAAATGTGTTTAAGCTGAACAAGTATGTCAAAAACTACTTCTTCTGTAGGTTTAGGTACTTCAGCTTCTAGCCTTTTTGGAAAAGGTTGTTTTGATTTCTTAGGTAGCTCAACTACCTTAGGTAGGTCTAATTAAATAGAGGTAGGAGCTACATTTTTTGATTCTGGCCCATCAGATGATATTTCACTTATGACAGGGGAAGCTGGTGTAGGTAATGTAGTCCTAGACCATAGATAAATATCATTTATATTTATGGCATAAGCAAGGTATTGATTAGGATATACTGAGTAGATAGGTTTTTACTATAACTGAGGTTTATTATTAGGATTTGGCTGTGGTTGAGAGGGTAGTTGAGTTAGTCTTGGAGGATTAGCATTAGCTGTAGGAGGTGACATAAGTGCTAGCTATTGTGGCTAAGGAGGTGGCTGCATGAATCTAGAGGGTTGATTTGGCCATTACTGGCCTCCTCTCCATCATGGATTTTTTTTCCAATTACCCTGTACTGGCTAACATGCCCCCTGAGGTTGCTGCCAACTCCCTTGGGGTTTTTTCCATTGAGGATTTTGGTAATTTTTCCACTGAGGTTGCGGATTATTCCAAGGCTGAGACTGATAACTAAAAGAAGGTTGCCATTGATTATTGTAATAAGGAACACTAAAAGTTAAAGGGTCTTGTGAAATACATTGTCTTGGAGCCCATTTCCTCCTTTGTGCAACAAAGAACACTTTCTCATCATCTCCTTCTATTGGCTTGAAGTTAGTAGGCAGATGCTTAGTCTCCAAGTTAGCCACCATCTTGCATCTGCAATCTCTTTTCTTTTTTCTAGAGTGAGGGAAGAATTCCGCTAGCATAGCCTCAGCTTCAACATGTTTCTTCTTTTCTTGCATGGTGTCCAATCATGGTTCCATTTTTTTAATAATATACTACTTGAAATGTGACAGAAGATGTGTTATCTCTGTCCATGAAGCACTAGTACCATTTGATTTTCCTATCACATGTTTATATGCTCTTCCTTTCTTGGCAGAAAATATAGAGTAGTTTAGACATATTCTCTTTATTTAATCTCATGTAGAATGAATTATATATCCTCTTTCCATTAGGTTCAGAGCTTCAATGCATCCTCCATTGATTCCTCTAAGAAAGACCAATTTATGGGACTCTTGAGTGAGTTGATGTTGAGTGTTCTTTTGTAGACTAAACAAGAACTGAGACACATAGTCCTCTAGACTTTCATCCTCTTTTTTTTTCATCTTGAAGATGTCATATCCTCTCATGTCAATTCCCCTACAATAATCTTTATACTTGTCCAAGCAAGTAGTCTTCATCTCATCCTAGTTATCGATAAAATCACTTCCTATGCCCATAAAGCATCTCAATGCTGACTCCCTAAGAGTTGCAGGAAATAATTTAAGCCTACGAGCATAAGTACTGTAGTCATAACTCCTATAGAGGTTATCAAAATCAAAGAGAAAGGTCTCAGGATCCTCTATTACGAGGCCATAAAACTTGGGAAGGACTGAAGAGGGAATATTCTTGAGGTTGTTATTATCCTTTTGGTCAGTGATGAGAAATGGAAAGGTACGAGGAGCTGCCATTATTGGTGGGCCACTTGGTGTCCCTCTTAGTTGGAAGACTACTAAATATGATTGATTATCTCCTCCTTGGTGGTCAGGATGTTCAAGGTGCTGAATATGAAAATTGGCTAAGATTTCAACAAAAGGGTTTGAGTCAAGAGGTTCTTCAAAAATGTGAAGGCCAATGGTGTCATCTTCTCAGGATGATGAGGAAGTGGGTAGGTTTTGAATATCATAAAAAAATGGCCTTCTTCCTCTCCTTCTTCTTCTTCTTTTGGAATAGATAGGTCTCCTAGCTAATCGTTGGGGTAATTGGGAAGGAATGTTCCTAATGCATCTCTCCTTCTATGCATGCATATAGAGTAAACTTAGCATAGACATTTTTTTGAAAATGAATTATAACTAAAATATAACAAGAATAAAAAGCATGAAGCTAGATTAACTTCTAAAAATATAGGTATTAGGTCCTTATCTTGACACCATCCCTGACAACAGTGCCAAAAATTCATGACTTCAAAAAGGGATCAATAACTCGGTTCATAACTCAACTTAGGGATTGGATATCCTATCTGATTTCTCATTATGAAGGCTCATTTAATCATCAAACCAGGGATGTATACTTGAAATGGGATTTCACAATATATGCACTAAGTACCTACTAAAGCCATGCTATCTCCTAAGCTGCAGGAAACAAAGAATTAAAAAGTAAACCCATTCTATTAATGCAAGAAACAGATGCTTGCAAAGTAACTTAGATAAATAAATGATGCTAAAAATGCTAATGTTGAACTCACAATGCTTTAACTAACACAAGGTTGGTATAAATTAGGTGTGTACTATTCTACCTAATTTGGTTGTAGGAATAGACAAATACCAGAACTAAAACTATGAGTTGCGTGAAATAAAACTAATGCTGCTAAGGATTACAAAAGATGATTCTTCAAAACTCCATTATTGAATTCATGTAAGAACAAGTCTGATTGTATTCATAAAATAGAAATAGAAAAAATACGCAATTACGAAATTCATTGTTGCCTCTTCCTTATCACACAAGAGAGTGGCACTTATTTATAAAAAGAAACTTAACTACTAACTCATCACACTAAGAGAATAGGTGTATACATTATTGCAACTAAGAAGTAGGAGTAAAAAACATCCATACAGGTAGGAATAAGAACTTACTCAACAAGCATGAAGAATATATCTAACTCCCACTACTTCCTAGATTTTATCAGCATTAAGGACATTTTATTGACCCAATCTTATCCTAGATGTTGCTGAATTCATCCTTGGACTGAATCCAATATCGTTCCTTCAGCTGCAGGACCAATTATTCATGAGTAACCACTTGCGCGCTTGCTTGGTCATGACTTCTTTAATGAACTAATCTGAATCATAAATGCTTAACAAGAACAAACGACACATATCCAATATAATATGCAACATATATTCATTCATCATATGACTAACTATCCATTGAAATATAACCATAGATTATAATATATAAGTATATTGCATAGCAATTAAAAGGTATTAAAGTTCAACCATGAGTGTCCAACTGATGAGAGTCTAAACCATGAAACTAAATTTTATGTGGCTGCATGTCACTGACCCAACCAAATAGTAAACATGTCTTAAGGAATTGAAATAAAGAGCAATGAACAAGTAACAATGCATATGAAGGACTATCCTAGACTTCGCAAAATATTATAAAAAATCATAGAAAATATTCATCCCATGAACTAATTCACCCCCCTCTTAGTGATCTCGATATTCTAACAGATTACATATGGTTTGTCACTTAATATCGACAACACCTTCAAATTGAATGATAGTTACATTTTATTTGTTATGAAATCATGCAATAATTTAGTATTAATTATAGTACCCTTACCTTAGTTCACCTTTCCAACTTTGGGATTTTTATACTTAAGAGATCTATACTAACCATGTTGTCATATACATCTTTTAACACAAAATCAACGAATATTACCCAAAAGAATCATCTTCCAACCTTAAAAATATGAATACATTTTGGGCTTAGTTTTAATCAATAAGTCAATATCACATACATTATTAAGAAATTGTATGCCAAAGCTCATATCAAGTAATATAAGGCTAATGATACATTAACTAAAATAAAATTCTAAGAAATATTATAAACTCTCAATAGATGTAATAGAGGATTATACATATGTACCATCACATACCTAGGCTCAAAAAATAACACAAGTTGATGGTATCATTTAGGAAAAAATAACAAACAAAAATCAATCCATTAAATTTATGTGCATCTTCCATAGTCTAGGAATTGATAATATGAGATATTTTATTTTACTATTAATATGCATAGTGGTACAACATTCCATTATTCCTTCTAAAATTTAATTCAAAATAAGACACTAAGATATAAGACATTCACAAAGAGAAGCATAGTAAAAATGTATCATCAATGTTTAGAGATATTCGTTAATTCAAAAAGGTCATAGTTCCATGATATAGGGAGACAAATCTTTTTTAAGCATAGATAATCCAAATTTAAAAATCACCCATAATTATTAATATTTGTGATCTTTCTTATGACTCTATCCATTATGAATGTTGGGATTTGGCCAAAATCAGAATGTATAACAACCTCCTACAAGTGAAACCAAATTAGCACAACCATAAATATCTATCATGTATGCAAAGAGAGTGTAAGTGATGTAAAGAGCCTTGCACATATATGCAAGGTAGATTGATGAACTATAACTGATTGAATGTTTGAAGATGACAAAGTTGATGATCATCGAGATGCAGAAAGTAAATGCAAGACATTAAATCAGTTAATGTATTGTATTGTCATTGATGTCAACTTGACATGGTATGATTTATCATACACATATTGTCACAACACTTAAAGATTTGAAGAGACAAAGTTTTTGTCATCAGTAATCACGTACACCGAGTGACATTGAACCCCGAGCATAGAAGTTCAGAGTGTTACCCGAGCAAGTGATAGCCGAGAAAGCATTACCGAGCTAACTGCAGTTGTCACCGAACATAACTGAAGTTGATGCCCAAGCTATCTGTAGTAGTCACAGAGCACAACTAAAGTGTTGACTGACAGGAACTGAAGTTGGGAAAATGACAAAACAACTTAGCTGGCAGGATCTAATTATAGAGTTAACTATTTGATTACTTTGTTTTCATCGATCAGTTAAAAGCTAAATATAAGAAGGAGATTTAAAGCATGTTTTATTCCAGAACAAAGCTAATAATTCCGCAGACACAGAGCAACATAGAAGCACAACATTCACTGAGCAGAAAGAAGTGGAGCAAAGGAACAAAAGAGAAACATTGATCAGAAGAGGTATTATGAGCTTACAATATATCTAAACATCTGCAAGATTAATTTGTATTTATGAACAGATCATATATTGTTTCAGTTTAACCATTGATTCAGAAAATCTCTTAACAAAGTAGGATTTAATCATCCTTTATATATTGAGATACATCCCAAGGGGTATCAAAAGGTTTTCATGTTGACATCATAGTGAATGTGAGGTCAAGTGATAAAATGTTAGTGATAAATCCTCTAACAAGGTCGCACTTAACAGTGGGTTTGTAAACTTTAACAGGGTTGGCTCTTCACCAAGCTCACTTTAGAAGAGTGGAAATTTTGGGTTACCGGTCCCAAGTGGATTTTTCCCCTAACAGGATTTCCACATTAAAAATCCACGTGTCAAATGTGTATATGGTTCATTGCTTTGATGTTTTTCTTTACACATTACTAAAATAGGATTAATCGGTAAACACTAAGTTATTTACTGTATTTCGGTAAGGTTAAGAAAATATAGTCTTCTATTCAGTAAAGCTTAAGGATATGATAAAAAGTATAAACACTGAGAAGTATATACATGTGAGATTCACACAAGGCATACATCTTGTAGGGCTAAAGATAACTAGAGGATTTATATTTGTGGTAAAAAATTTTGGGTTGATTTATTGGATTACTTTTTGAGGCCACTGATTCAACCCCCCCCCCCAATTATTCTAACAAATGGTGTCAAAGCTTGTGTTCTTATAAAGGGAGTTTAAAAGACTCAAGCTGAAGATCACAAGATGAGAAAAAGGGATGTGCCTAAGTTGAACAAGGACAACTTTGCTTCATGGCAAAGGAGGATAAAACTCCACCTATCAGGTATTGGAAATGATGTTACACAATACTTGGATACTGAATTTGTTTTACCTACTAGACCTCCAACAGTTGATCAATTGAGAGAAAAGCACGAACACAATTCTATGATGATTGAACTTGCTTCCTCACTCTCCGATGCTAAATTTTAAGATGTCAATTCATGCACCACTGCAAAGCAAATGTAGTAAAAATTGAAGCTAGTACATGGAGGAGATGCAAATGTGTTGAGAGCTAAGGCAGGAAGCCTAAGAGGAAATTTTGATGACCTAAGAATGAAAGAAGGATAAAACATCACTCAGTATAGTTGTAGAATCAAAGAGGTAGTCAATGCTATCCAAGGAGTAGGAGGTGTACTTGAAGAAGAAATAGTGGTAAGTAAAATCCTAAGAACCTTATTGCATGCTTATGCTATTAGAGTATCTGCTATACAAGAAATGAGAGCAGTAGCAAATAACAATGTCACTCTAGATAGTTTGATTGGTAGACTTATTTCATTTGAGATGAATAAATTTGACAACAGTGTCTTACCATCTATTGAGTCTACATTCAAATATTCTCTAAAGATAAGTAAATCAAGTCATAAACACACTATGAGAAATGATAGTGAAAGTGATAGTGATGATCAAGACCTTGATGAGAATGAAGCACTAATGGCTAGAAGATTGCAAAGAGGCAAAGGTAGATACAAAGGTAAATTACCATTGGTATGTTTTAATTGTAAAGAGATTGGACACTTTTTTGCTAGATGTCCAAACAAAAGAAAAGAAGACAGAAACAATGACAGATCATATGAAAATAAGTTTGATAGAGGTGATGACCGAGATTACCGAAGCAACCGACAATCTGACAGAAGAGATAACCAAGACTACAAGGACAAAGGGAAGAAAGATTGTTACCTAGTTGAGAACAAAGCTAAAAATACTCACACCGAATCTGATGAAGATGTTGAGGTGGTATTTATTGCTATGAAGGATAGTTCATAAAAAGAAGAAAGGTATGTTGAGACTGCATTCATATCTAAGGTTAGTAAAAATGATGTCTAGATTATTGATAGTGGCTGTACTCACCACATGAATGGAGATAAGGAAAAATTTGAAACTTTTGAATATTATAATGGTGGATCAGTAAGAATGGGTAATGACTCACCTTGTCCAGTTGAAGGTGAAGGAACAATCATGTTGAATAATTTGATCAGATGTGAAAATGCATATTGGGTGAACAGACTTAACTATAATCTATTGAGTGTTTCACAACTGAATAACACTGGACACCGAGTTGAAATTGAGAACAAAAAGGCAAAGATCTTTAATGAATTAGGAATGTTGATTGGAACTGGTGAACATACAAAAGGTAACCTATTCTATCTTGATGATATTAATACCACTTGTTTAATGGATAAAAATGAAGACATATGGTTGTGGCATAAAAAGTTATGTAATGTGAATTTTGACAACATGGTTAGGATAAGCAATAAAAGGAAAGTAAGAGGCTTACCGAGCATGTCAAAGCTTGACCATGTCATGTGTAAGAATTATCAAAAAGGTAAAATGATAAAGTATAGTTTCAAGAGAAAAACCCACACATCTAATGCTATTCTAGAGCTAGTCCATACTAACTTATGTGGACCTATGAGAACAAAGAGCTACTATGGTGATAGATATTTCATTCTCTTTGTTGATGATTATTCTAGAATGATGATTGTTATGTTCTTAAAAGAGAAATTAGAAGCATTCAAGATGTTTAAATGATATATAGCTATAGTGGAAAAATAAAGTGGAAAGGAACTAAAATGTCTAAGATCAGATAGAGGAGGATAATTTATTTCTGATGAATTCACTAACTTTTGTAATGAGCATGGAATTCAAAGACATGTTTCTGCACCAAGAACACCAAAACAAAATGGGATTGATGAAAGAAGGAATAGATCTATTGTTGATTGTGCCAGAACACTGATGATTGAGAAAAAAATCACACAAACATTTTGGAGAGAAACTGTCAGTACGCTGTCTATACATTGAACAAAATTCAATTGAAGAAAGACACAAATAAGACACCTTATGAGCTATGGTATAGATACACACCCAATGTAAGTTACTTCAAAATTTTTGGAAGTCAATGTTATATTTTTAAAGATGATATAAATGGAAAGCTTGACTCCAAAGGTGAAGAAGGAATATTTCTAGGTTATTCTACCAAAAGCAAGGCTTATAAATGTCTTAACAAATCCTCTAACAAAATCATTAAAAGTGAAAATGTCAAAGTGGATGAATTTGCTGAGAAAAATGATGAGGAAAGAAGAAAAGAACCATAAGACTACAACAGGTTTGTCTATAGTGAAGAATTTGACACTTTGCCTGAGCAATAGTGTATTTCTCTCGAGCGACAGATGCACCCGAGCATTAGGCTGCAAACACCGAAAATTAGGAAATTTCTCACAATGATGTACCAAGCTATGAAGATCATAATGAAGGTCAAGATGATGAACAAAATGACGAACAAAGAGCTAAACCAGTACTTGCTAAGTATGTTAGAAGACACCATACATAAAACTAGATCATAGGAGACAAAAGGGCTAGAATGAGAACAAGAAGTAAGTCACTGAACACTAGATGTTTTATTTGTGATTTTGAGCCTAAATTCATTAATACTGCACTTGAAAATGAAGAAGGGGTCAGTGATATGAATGAAGAGATAGAGAATATTGAGAAGAATAGAACATAGATATTAGTACCTAGACCGGATGACAAGAATGTCATTGGTACCAAATGGATATTCAGAGAAAAGCTAAATGAGAATGGAGAAGTCAGAAGGAACAAAGCAAGATTGGTATGCAAAGGGTATGCATAAGAAGAAGGTATTGACTATGGAGAAACCTTTGCACCCATTGCTAGATGAGAAGGAGTAAGATTTCTACTTGCTTATGCTGGATTCAAAGGATTCAAAGTATACCAAATGGATGTCAAGTCTACATTCTTAAATGGAATACTAGAGGAAGAGGTATACATTGAACAACCAGAAGGGTTTGTTGATCCTGACAAGAGGAACATGGTTTGTAGACTACACAAATCATTGTATGGATTGAAACATGCACCAAGAGCATGGTATGCAAGACTTCACTCTTATCTCATAAGTATTGGATTTGTAAGAACAAGTGATAACAATAATCTATATTTAAAAGAAGATACTAATGATAACATTCTGATTTCTGAAATATTTGTTGACGATATCAAATTTGGAGGTAATGACATGTTATGAAAATAATTTTCTTCTGAAATGAGAAAAGAGTTTGAGATGTCAATGTTTGGGGAGATCAAGTTCTTTCTTGGTCTACAGATTCATCAACAAGATGCATGAATCTACATCGCACAATCCAAATACATCAAGGAAGTTCTCAAGATATTCAAGATGGAGGACTCCAAACTAGTTGGAACACCTATGGAAATTGGATGCAAGATGAAAAAGGAAGACAAGTCAACTAATGTAAATCAGACCCTATATATATCTATGATTGGAAAACTCATGTATGTTGTACATACTAGACCAGATATAACACATGCAATTGGAATAGTTGCAAGATTCTCTGCTAATCCCAAGGAATCACACATGACTGCTGTCAAAATAATTTTGAGATATCTAAAGAATACCAAAGACTATGGCTCATGGTATAAAAGAGAAGGAAAATTTTAGCTTCAAGTCTATACAGATGCTGATTGGGCTGGAAACATAGATGACAAAAAGAGAACAATAGGAGGATCATTTTTTTATGGGTGACAAACTTATCACATGGATAAGTAAGAAGTAAGGATGCATCTCACAATCCACTGTAGAAGCAGAATATGTGGCTGCTTCTGCAAATTGATCTAACATTGCATGGATCAAACAATTACTAGAAGGTATGAATATGAAAATTCTTGAACCAGTGATTATCTATTGTGATAATACTAGTGCTATCAACATTTCAAAGAACCCTGTCATGCATGCTAAGACAAAGCATATTGCTATCAAGTATCATTACTTAAGAGAAAAAGTTCAAGAAAAAGAAGTGAAACTAGAATATGTGCAATCTAAAGAACAATTAGTAGACATATTCACAAAGCCATTTCCTAAAGATACATTTGAGTACCCGAGGAAGAGACTAGGGGTCTAACCCTTGTCTACTGGTCACTAAGCTGACTAGGAGGCTACATCAGCCTACACATTATCAGAAGATAAATCATGTTGATGCAAGATGAAAATGGACTACAATGATACATCAGTACATAGCAAGGTACTTATCTACACCGAACGCCAGAGTTATTATACTGCTTATGGAGAGGAAATTCAAGGAATATATTATAAAAAAGGGAAGATAAACTTTGGCATTGTTGTCAAAGGGAGAGATATACTTAATGAATATGTAGAGAAGTATTCAATGAAATATATTATTGTCAAAGGGAAAAGAGATATGAAATATCTATCATAATCATTCAAAAGAAGAGAAAAGAACTATCCATCAAGGAGAGGAACAATCAAAGGGAGAGAAGACATCTGAGAAAGATTCAAAGAAATATCCATCTAAGGGAGAGACTTGGAAAATTTAACTATGCATATCTCTCCAGAAAAGGGAGAAGAGATTCTACAAAAAAGGGAGAGACAAAATTAGAAGTTGCTACATCTATCTAGTGAAGGGAATGAAGAATGAAGAAAGTACTCTGCAAGAATCAAATCTAAGCTGGAAGAGCTTACTGAGAGTCATACATTTGTATTGGTTATAAAAAAATATGTTTGGTAAAGATTGATGAACTACAATTGATATATTTCATATTGTATTACTAGTATGTAGTATGTTTCCATCAATGCCAAAGGGAGAGATTAGTGAACTATAACTGATTGAATGTTTGAAGATGACAAAGTTGTTGATCACTGAGATGCATAAAGTAAATGCAAGACATTAAATTAGTTAATGTATTGTATTATTATTGATGTCAACTTTATATGGTATGATTGCTCATACACATATTGTCACAACACTTAAATATCTGAAGAGACAAAGTTTTTGTTGTTGGTAATCATGTACACTGAGTGACAGTGAACCCTGAGCACAAAAGTTCACAGTGTTACCCAAGCAAGTGATACCCAAGCAAGAATTACTGAGCTAACTGCAGTTGTCACCGAACATAACTAAAGTTGATGCCCGAGCTATTTACAGTAGTCACCGAGCACAACTGAAGTGTTGACCGACAGGAACTGAAGTTGGGAAAATGACAAAACAACTTAGTTGTCAAGAGCTAGTTATAGAGTTAACTGTTTGATTACTTTTTTTTCATCGATCAATTAAAAGCTAAAGATAAGAAGGATATTTAAAACATGTTTTATTCCAAAAAACAAGGAGAGTTTTATATATTAAAACTAAAGCAAGCATGGCAAGCATTACGGATCAAGAAGTGATCAATGAAGAAAAAAAGAATGAAAAGAATGGCGAAATCATGTCTATATAAAGAGACAAGTAATTCATTATGAAGAGAGGAATGCTGAAGAGAATTCTGGTGAAGATAAGAAGTCTTCATACAAATCTGATCATACAAGCTGAAGAACAGAGCTAAGAATTCTGCAGACACCAAGCAACAAAGAAGCACAACATTCACCGAGTAGAAAGAAGTGGAGAAAAGGAGAAGAAGAGAAACATTGATTAGAAGAGGTATTATGAGCTTACAATATATGTAAACATCTCCAAGATTAAGTTGTATTTATGAACAAATCATATACTGTTTCAGTTTAACCATTGATTCAGATATTCTCTTAACAGAGTAGGATTTAACCATCCTTTATATATTGAGATACATCCCAAGGAGTATCAAAAGGTTTTCATGTTGACAACATAGTGAATGTGAGGACAAGTGATAAAATTTTAGTGATAAATCCTCTAACAAGGTCGCACTTAACAATGTGTTTGTAACCTTTAACAGGGTTGGCTCTTCACCGAGCTCACTTCATAAGAGTGAAAATTTTGGGTTACCAGTCTCAAGTGGTTTTTCCCCTAACATGGTTTCCATGTTAAAATTCCATGTGTCAAATGTGTATATGGTTCATTACTTTGATGTTTTTCTTTACACATTACTAAAATAGGATTGATCGGTAAACACTAAGTTATTTACTTTATTTCGGTAAAGGTTAAGAAAAGATAGTTTTCTATTTGGTAAAGCTTAAGGAAAGGATAAAAAGTATAAACACCAAGCAGTATATACATGTTAGATTCACACAAGGAATAAATCTTGTATGACTGAAGATAACTAGAGGTTTTATATTTGTGGTAAAAAGTTTTGGGCTGATTTATTGGATTAATTTTTTAGGCCATTGATTCACCCCCTCTCAGTTATTCTAACAATGAGGTAGACAAGTTGGATAGAACAACTGACTAACACCTATCAACAAATTACATTTCAACCAAAACCCCTATATAATAAAGAAACACAAAGGTAGACTTAAATGTATGTAAACTCACACCATAAAACCTAGGTACCATAAACTGTAGCCACAACAATAGAAAATTGGATGGACATCTTTTCCATATAGCTAACAGTTACCCAAAAAGCAATGCTCATTCTAACGATAAAATATTAGCCAAAAGTAAGCTATTCATCTGAACAAATAGGAACACAAACCTAAATGCATGTTTTTGTAATCAAAGTGATGTAATACAAATAAAAAAACCACACCATAAATTGCAGGTACCATAAACCCTAGCTAGAAAAAAAATATTTTACAGAAACCCACTAAAAAAACACATCTTCCTTCCAAATGTAGACAAAAGCCACAACAAACAACTAAAACAAATCTTTGCAAATACCAGAAATGAAAACCAAGAATCCAAGAACAAACCCAGCATTTTTACTTTCAAAAAATAGAAAACATTACATTCGAAGAAAAAGAATTTATAAAGAAAATTTAAACAGTTCAGAGTTACCTTGACCTGCAAATTCACTAATGACTGACAACCAACACAAACCCATCCTTCCGATTCTTCCTTCCAAATGCACACAAAAGCCACTAGAGACAAGGGAAACAACTATTTGCAAATACCACAAATGAAAAATATCAACCCAAAAATTTGTTTCCATCCCAACCCAAGACGAACTAAAAACATTAAAATTCATTCAATGCAAAATTGAATGAGCTGGTGGTCCATAATACCAAAAGGAAAAAACCCCTTCACTATCACAACAGATCAAAATACACATCACCTCTGAGAAGAAAATATATTTTCTGAACGACTGACAATTTTCGTCGTCGGTCACCGAGAAAACCCACCACTGAGCACATTTTTTGGGTGGCTGACAATTTCCTGGCGAGAAATTCCCATACTAACGCCTATCGATGAATAAAATAAAAATTACAATAAATGTCATATATACAAAGATGGATTTGTTGGAGTAGGCACTTCATCCAAGTACCTCCCAAGGCTACCTTTCAAGGATATGCTCTAGCTACAAAATAGAAAAATGTTTATCTTATGAACAAAGTATATTTCTTCTAATGGTATGAAGATTGGTCACATTAGTGTCCTTTTACATGGTGCAACCAACTCTCCTCCATAATTTTTTTTAATCTTGTGGCCAGAGGAGGAGACTAAATAGAGGAAAAAAGTAATCACAATGATGTGGGAAATGCCTTGGCATCTCCCATTCCCCTGTATTCTCCTCTTCTAATATATCTTCTCCACAACATGAGGTGCTCCCTAATTCACCACCCAACATACACAAATAAATAAGTAACGAGAAGGATTTTAGAACCATAAAATTATACAGATTGATCTTTAATCATTTTAAAATAATATTTATCTTTATCTTAAATACAAATAGATCTCATGAACATTTGACATATATCAATAATAATTTTAATATAGGTGCTTCTAGACTAAAATCTTTAGATATTTTTTAAATAGATGTATTTAACATATCTATACTAGTTCAGTTACTTTTCTCCATTATCTAAATGAAGGAACGATTAACCACTAAATTAACAAACAACACAAAGACTGTTGTTTAAAATCTTCCTCCGTTGATGATCTTTCACAGTTGCCACATCCTATCCTTACTATGTGAACGAAATAAAAAATTAAATTTTTTTTATAAGATTTTCAATCTCTGTTTAACATAGATCAGAATTTGGGATCACACACTATCGGGATACATCATTGAGATCATGCTCTATGAAGGTGGTGGAACCCACGTCGACAAGAGGATTTACATCCATTCTCATTCACATAAGTATCTATTCACACATACGTACTTGTCTTTTATAGCTTCTATTGTTTACCATATGTCTCTTATTGAAGTATTATCATGTTTTTATTCACTTTCGTATGTCTTAATGCTTAAAGATTTGCATTGTATAAGAATCATTTTCTTAAAGTTTCTTTTCACTAGGGGAATCTAGGAATCTAATCTTATGACTGTCTCCCCTTAAGGACATAATGAAAATTAGTATTGAATATGCTTTTGAAAGTCTTATAAGATGTTTTCATATAAATCCTAATGCAACTAAATGAAATTCTGCATATCTTATCTAAATTCATATCGATGGTAGAAGCAAATTTACAATCATGACCTAAA
>MU226272.1:6569445-6590442 GCA_018584345.1 Thuja plicata | reverse complement strand
TGATCATATCAAACAATATTAAATACACTATATGTCATTAACAAATATATTTTCAGTTTTGTGATCTTATTAACATATCGAGAAGCAGGAATCGAAGTTATCAGTTATCTGTTACAGGAAACCTCTAGGAAGACCTTGAAGACAAGTTTTAAAGTGCAGGTCCACCAGCCTTGGTTCCGTGGAATCAGAATTGTAGGAGGTTGTTGAAACCTCATTCGTTGGCAAATCGATCTTATCTATCTTCGTTGGATAAACGAAATCTGCTAGAAGTCCAATCTGTCGATTTGAGCACCAACAGAAGGCATTCAAAGATCCAACAAAAATTCTTGAAAAGCCTTGTTTCTTATATTTCACTGTATACTGTTAATTCAACCGTACTTAAAAACCTTGTTTCTTATAATTCAGAGTATACTGTCAAATTCAACCCTCAATTAAATGTAATTCAAATACCACTATGGTATGATTTAAGATTGGATGTACCAATCAAAAAAATTTCTTATGTTATTCATAATTTCCCTTCAAGCAGTTAATGATCATAGTTAATAAGGAAAAATCAAAGACATCATATATCACTATCTCCTATGAATTCAAGCCGACTTAAAACTCCAGCAAACAATTTTTCCTAAAAGCCCTATTTATATTTCAGAATATACTGTCAAATTCAACCCTACTTAATCACATCTAATTCAAATACCACTATGGTTTAATTTAAGATTGACTGTACCTGTCAATTTTTTTTATGATACAGTCAACAGATCATATAATGAGGAAAAATCAAAGACAACATATATCTCAGTTCTCCTCCAAAATTTAGAGTGTGTCCAAAATTCCCCCTTTCATGGGGTGCGCCCTAAACATAATGACTGCCATTGAAGAAAAATGATGTATACTAATTCAATCCTGATGTGGCTGGAAGTTGAATAGGTAGTTCCCTAAATGTGTGGCTCAATTTTTTGATTGTTTGATCTCCCCACCACCTGGGTCGATCTTGAATTTTGGAAAAAAATCCTCTTTTAGTAAGTCAGAGGCTCATAATATCTCCATTACTAATGGAGGCTGGCCAGACTTGTCTTACCACACACATCTTTTTCCATCTAACCAATCCTTCTCGAGTCTTTAACTTGCACATAAACAACCATGTATTGCGGTCAATATATTGTTGTTTATGTGGAACCTAGTTTCCACCCAAGAATCATTTTTAACACACCAATCTAAATTCCACCTAACTCTTAATTATCTTATCAATTATTTCTCCACTGGTTCATCCAAATCAATGGTTTTTTTAATTGTTCTATAATACAAACTTAATAGGAATAACTAAATATCCCAATTCAATTTGCAAAAATAACCAAGAAAGCATGACGATCATTTAGGTTTTCCTTCAGTTGATAAATCAAACCTTGGAAGCTTGAGCGAGAGATCCCCAACATTCAAGGCGTTTAAATTATTTTATGTTGGAATGGAAATACACCCAAACTAGGGTATCCTCTAACTTTGGGTGCTTCTCAAAAAGAGCTCTATACCCATGCCTGAATGCCTCTAGCACCTGAATTCACAAACTACCAATCATTATACTCACCCACAAACACTAAGTAATAACAGTAGAATATGGATAGAAGCATACAACTAGTAGCTCCTTCTAAAAGATGTAAAATTTGAGCTTAGCTATGGCTTCTAGGAGCCAATGCGCTCCATTGATATAACAATAGACGTGCAGTGACATTTTGCCCAAAACATTTTCTACTGTGAAAAAACTTCATCCCTCTATAATATATTATACCATCCCTACAAACTAAAAATACCCACCCATAAATTCTAATTAAAAAAAATGTTCATGAGATGTATTTGTTTTTGTATAAGCGATTATTTTGCAGCATATCAATTTAAGCGAAGTACACACAACTGAATGGAGTAGCAAGTCTTGAATCAAACCCATAACCTCTATTTCAGAAGTGCATAGAATTGCAAACTCACCTACAACAATTTAGTTTTTTGGTTAGTTTGTTTTTATTAAAAAGGGGATTACAATTCACCTACTGTTAAAATTCTCCTCAATTTAAATGGGTTTTATTGTATGTGAAATAGGTTTGTTCCTGGTTACTAGCTATTTCAATTTAATAGTAAAAATGAGATCTTTCATTTTTCATTTGCATCACCTAAATACAATTAAATACAATAAAGAGTAAGAAATATTATTTATCATAGTCAATGAGAGATATTTGTGTGATTCATCATTAAGGGAATATGGAATCTTATAAACTATTTTGGTTTTTTTCTTAGTGAAAATATTTTATTATTTTATAATTATAACTCTAGGATTAGACATGGCTTGGACCAGGGGTGGATAAAATAAGGGAAATCACCTTCCTAAAGAGGCCAACATAGAAAAGACCCATTAATATATCTAAAGAATTCCAAAATCCATGACCTACAGTTATTAAAACATCAAACAAGATTGACCACTAGCTCCTCCCTTAGTCTAAGATCAAAGTATCATATCAAAGGATATCTTTACTTTCTTTAATTTTTTCCCCTTCATAGTTTCCCATACATCTTCCACTCCAGAAATCTCTTTCTTCCACTCCATAGAGTTAGTATGGGGATTCATCATCATCTTAGCTAAGCTATTTGTACCTAGTTCACTTTTGCCTTTTGCTAAAGGTTCTTCCTCCTTGTCTCGAGATCGCACAGGTCTTTTGTTCTCCCTACCCTCTGGTGTTACATCTACATTCTTGTGCTTCAACTCCAATTCACATATAGGATTGGAAACATTAACATTGTTCAAGATTGGATGCCAAATCTGATTCGAAGCCCCAGAGGGATGTTGTGATTCTTCCCTGTTCACAAACCCAAGAATAATTCTTTTTCTGCTCACTCTTCTTCTCCACTGTATAATGAGTGGGAGAGACTTCTTTCCACCATGTGGCCATCTTTTCCAATCTTTGTTTCACACATAGGGACGTCATATTCCATTTTTTGAAGCATCTTCTTCATGTAAATGATATCCCTTCACAGTCCAAGGGTTGCACCCAATAGCCTTTAGAGGATTTAAGCATAATTTCCCTTGAAGACCTTTAGAAACATCTATATACACTCAAATTTGGGAATATTTTGAATGTATAGGGTTGGAGGATCCTTCATCTACCATAAAAAAGATATGTAAAGCATTTCCTATAGCCTCAAAGAAAGAATCAAACAAAAATATAATGAAAGGTTAGGAAGACTTAACTAGCTCGCGAAACTCTATCAAATACTTTTGTAGTAGGATAGAAATCTAGATACCAGTGTTGAATGAATATTTATCCTCCCAATTCTAATAGAAGTCTTATAAAATATTATTTCTATCTTGAACAATCTCAAAGACAACAATGAAAAACCCTCTTGCTATATGATAGATCTAAACACACCCTTTCAAAATTAACTCTCAGTTATGATAAATCCACTCATGAAGATCATGCGAACTCAACTGTAATCCCCTAAAGAGAACAATTCATCTAAAAGAAGACTGTAACATTATGTACCACTTCCTCCTCCACTTTTCTTGCTAAGTCTATGATGAGTAGTCAGGATCTTCTGCTTTAGAAATTCATCCTGACTTTGATCTAAGGTCTCTCTCTTGGACCTTCGAGGCTGTTCAAAACCCTAACTCGAGGTAAGTCACTAAGATATTCACCTCCTTCTCAAGACCCAATTCCCCATCGAAAAGTTATCCCTCCATACTCACTGAACCTACAAGGCTAGATTCATTCTCCTAGCTAAACCAACTCATTTAGCTAACACATTCACAACATCCTCTTACTTTTCTTCCCTATCTGGACTATCACCAAGCTCACCTAGGGTAAGTATTCCATCTTCATGTCTAACACCTCTCCTACAAACACAAAACATAAAACTATATACAAGGGCTCCTCTCGGATTCCATCCAGACACATGGTTCTCACCACGGATTCAAGAACCTCGAGGAGCCATACAATATTTACAATCCCAAAATGGGCCAGAAACTCACAAACTTGCCAAACAAAAAAAAACTAAGCTACTTACACTTATGACAAATAATAAATCTCAAAGATCGACTAGAAACACACTCTGCAACTTTTTTTATTAACTTCTCCAAACTCTATGGAAAAACCTCTCTCTCAAAAAACAACTTACATCCAACTATATATTCCACGTACTTCAACAAATTCCACCAAGCTCATCAATGAAGGCATTGGCGATCATTACGTAACCTTCCCATCACTTGAACAATGTAACTACCCATTTAAGACAAAGACGACACATAAGGAGCCATTAAAATTGACTATTCTGGTCACAAAATACAAAGCCATGATTTCTAGGTCGTTAACTGACATTATCAAGCATCAGTACCGAGTGCCAGAATAAACTGAGCATCAACACTAAGCAACAGTAAAAACTGGACATCAGTGAGAAACCCTGAGCAACATCACTGAGTGATATTCCCGAGTGACATCACAGAGTGGCTTCACCGAGTGATATCACCGAGCGGCCCGAGCAGCATCACCAAGCAACATAGTGTAAACCGAGCACCAGTATTGCCTGAACACTAGTGCAAACTAAGCACTTCATCTTAATGCCTTTTCACCATCTTTGGTTGCTAGTGCCTTGGTTGGATTTCCAGAGGCTTTCAAACTATCTTAACACACACTAAACTTAAAAACAAGCAACTAAACAACTATGGTGTTTCTTCATCGAATTGACCTCGATCATTACAAAAGTGGTTGAGCAAAACACCCTACAAAAAATTTACAAACCCAAAATTATTTCTAACCTAGGTGTTCCTACACCATACTCCCCCAAAAGAGAGAAATCAACTTCCAGGTGATTGGATTGAGTTAGAATCTATGCCTAAATTCTTGAAGTCAGTCTCTTGCACCCATGTAGCCTCCAAATCAGCCTGTCCTTGCCATTTGACCAGATGTTCCATGTAGGTCTGCTTTCGATTCTGCTTAGCAACTCTTGAATTTAGAATCTTCTCAGCCTTTGGTTTTAGTGCAACTGGAAGTTTTATTGCTTTGAGATCCTCTATATCCGCTGCCAGATCAAGACCTGTCTCTGGAATTGGTCCTTTATAGGACACAAGATCTGCCACATTGAAAACTGGAGATAATCCTATGTCTAAATGAAGATCAAATTTATAAGCATTAGACCCATACTTGGATAGAATTGTATAGGGTCCTATCTTCCTCATCTGAAGCTTACTCAGAACACCCTTTTGCAACCTTTCTTTGTTTAGGTGCACCATGACCAAATCTCCAACTTGAAACTGAACATCTCTCTTCTTGGCATCTACCTTCTTCTTGGTGTGAGTTGTGATGACATGTAACTGATTAAATGTTTGAAGATGTTAAGTTGATGATCATGCAAGGTATTAAATAAGTTAATGTATTGTATTTTCATTGATGTCAACTTAATGCATTCTGTATGGTCATGGAAATACTGCCAAAGACTTCAAAGAACCAATGAATCAAAAGATATGCTATCAGTAATGCATACAAGTCAAGTATTCACCAAGTGATTTCATACACCGACGAAGTGCACCCGATGGATAGAGTAAAATAACAAAGTCACAGTGATAATCGATGAGCAAATGCACAGCATTACCGACGAGCAGAGTTACAGTGTTTCCCGATGAGAAAAGCACAAAGTAACCCGACGGAAGGAAATACAGTGTTTCCTGACGGATGGAGATCCCAGAGACAACTGATGTCACATCGACGAAACAGTCAGTTATCATCGATGACTAACTAAAGTGTTGACCGACAGAACAGAGACTTCAGAAAATGACAAAAAGGCTTAGCTGTCAAGAGCTAAAGATAGAGTTAACTAAGACTTATCATTGTTTTAATCATCCAAATAAAGCTAGAAATAAGTAATTGTTTTAAAGCTTCTTTGTCTAGTTGGCAAGAAGATCTCTATGAGATCAAACTGGAGATTTGCTTTAAATCAGTTGGCAAATTTTTTTGAATACGCCAAGATCAAGAAAGCCAAGAAAAGAGGAAATCATGTCTATAAGAGACAAACTCAATTCATTATGAATTGTGTGTGTGGGGTGAATAAGAGAAGAGGAGAGATTCTAAAGGAAATTTTAAGGAGAAGAAAGTCTTGTTTCAGTTCTAATCAACAAGCTGAGGATAGAGCTAGATTCTACAAACACCAACGAATAGTGAGACAAGCATCATAGAGAAAAACAAGTGTGGAGCAAAGGTATACTTGATTATACTAATCAGAAAGGTAATGGACCTACAATAGATCTGAAAATGTACAATTGAGTTGTATGTATGAATAGATCATTAGTGTTTCAGTTTAACCATTGAAGCATAGAAGTCTCTTAACTGAGAAAGACTTAAAAGTCTCTACAATTGAGATACATCCCAAGGAGTATCAAAAAGTTTGATCACAAAAGTAGCATTGGATATGCCCGATACCTATTGACAAGCCAAGAGAGTTTGATCAAGGATGGTAGCATTAGATGCCAGATACTACTTGACAAACTATTTCTAAATCCTCTAACAAGGTCACACCTAACAGTGTGTTTGTAACCTTTAACAGGGCTGGCTCCTACATGGCTCATTTTAGAAGAGTGAAAATTTGGGGTACCGGTCCCAGTGGTTTTTCCCTTAATAGGGTTTCTACGTTAAAAATCCATGTGTTATGAGTGTATGATTCATTTCTTTACTATTTTGCATCTTACATAGTTAACTTTAGATTGATCGGTATACTCTGCATATTTACTGTGTTTCGGTAAATAGATGACTGCTTATCGGTAATCATACAAAAGAAAGGTTTAAATAGAAACCTGACAAGTAGTAAATTGTTATAAGTATTTCAAGGCATACATCTTGTAGGACATAAGATAACTAGAGGCATAATTTATGGTTATAAGATTAAAGGGTTGATTTAAGGATTGATTTTTGAGGCCACTGATTCACCCCCCTCTTAGTTATTACTAACAATTGGTATTAGAGCTTGTGTGCTTAGAAATGAAGGTTTAAAGACCTAAGCTAAAGATCACAAGATGAACAGATGAGATGTGCAAAAGCTGAACAAAGATAATTTTTCTTCATGGCAGAGCAGAATAAGACTCCACTTATCAAGTATTGGTAACAATGTTACTCAATACTTAGATACTGAATATGTGTTGCCCACAGGTGCACCAACAGTTTAAAAAATGAGAGAGAAGCATGAGAAGAATGGAATGATGATAGAACTTTCTTCCTCACTCTCTGATGCTGAATTTGAAGATGTCAAAACCTGCAAAAATGTAAAGCAGATGTGAGACAAATTGAAGCTTGTACATGGTGGTGATAAAAATGTTTTGAGAGCCAAGGAAGAAATCCTTAGAGGAAAGTTTGATGATCTCAAAATGAAAGAAGGTGAAATCATCACACAGTACAACACAAGAATCAAATAGGTAGTCAATGCTATCCGAGGAGTTGGAGGTGTACTAGAAGAAGATATAGTGGTAAGTAAAATTCTAAGAACCTTACTCCCTACTTATGCTATTAGAGTATTTGCCATTCAAGAAATGATATTAGTAGAAAATAGCAATGTTACTCTAGATAGTTTGATTGGAAGACTGATTTCATTTGAGATGAATAACTTTGATAATAATGTCTTACCAAGCATAGAGTCAGCATTCAAAACTTCTATGAGAAAAAGTAAATCAAGTCATAAAAACATTATGAGAAAATATAGTGATAGTGAAAGTGAAGAGGATGATCTTGATGAAATTGAAGCACTTATGGCTAGAAGAATGTAGAGAGGAAAAGGTAAATACAAAGGTGAATTACCACTTGTTTGTTTTAATTGCAAAGAGATTGGACACTTTGCTACAAGATGTACTAACAGAAGAAAAGATGACAGAAGTAATGACAGAACTTTTGAGAAGAAGTCGAACAGAGGTGATTACAGAAACTACCGACAATCAGAAAGAAGAGATACCCGAGACTACAAGGACAAAGGAAAGAAAGCTAGTTACCTAGCTAAATGCAAAGATGATGACACTGACACTGAATCTGATGAAGACATTGAGATGGTGTTTGTAGTAGTGAAAGATGATTCAGATGATGATGAAGAAAGGTATGTAGAAACAACTCTCACATCTAAAGTTAGTAAAAATGATGTTTGGATCATAGATAGTGGCTGCACTCACCATATGACCGGTGACAAGAAATTTTTTGAGACTTTTGAATACTACAAAGGTGGTTCAGTAAGAATGGGTAATGATACACCTTGTCCAGTTGAAGGTAGAGGAACAATAATGTTGAATAACCAGATAAAATGTGAAAATGCTTATTGGGTAAACGGATTGAATTATAATCTATTGAGTGTTTCTCAGTTGAAATATTTAGGTCACAAAGTAGCATTTGAAAATAAGAAGGCAAAGATCTTCAATAAATCAGGAAATCTGATTGGTACCGATGAGCAGACAAAAGGTAACTTATTCTATCTGAATGATATTGACACCACTGTTTGATTGCTACAAATGAAGACATATGGTTGTGGCACAAAAGACTATGTCATGTGAACTTTTACAACATGATAAAGATTAGAAAAAAGAAGAATCTCAAAGGCTTACCGATGATGACCAAGCTCGACAACATCATGTGTAAGAATTGTCAAAAAGGTAAAATGACAAAGTCTAGTTTTGAAAGAAAAACCCATACATCTGATGCAATTCTAGAATTAGTCCATAATGATTTATGTGGACCTATGAGGAAAAATAGTTATTATGGAGATAGATATTTTACTCTCTTTGTTGATGACTTTTCTAGAATGATGATAGTTATGTTTCTAAAAGATAAATCAGAAGCATTTAAGAAGTTTAAATGGTACAAAGCAATGGTTGAGAAGAAAAGTGGTAAGGAGTTAAAATGCTTAAGATTAGATAGAGGAGGGGAATTTATTTTAGATGAATTCACTAACTTTTTCAATGAGAATGGAATCAAAAGATGGGTCTCTGCACCAAGAACACCACAACAAAATGGGATTGCTGAAAGAAGGAACAAATCCATAGTTGATTGTGCAAGGACACTGATGATAGAGAAAGGCATCACCCAAATCTTCTGGAGGGAAGCTTTCAGTATTTCTATTTACACCTTGAATAAAGTACAATTAAAGAAGGACACCAAGAAGACACCCTATGAGCTTTGGTATGGTTACACACCCAATGTAAGTTACGTCAAAATCTTTGGTAGTCAATGTTATATCTTAAAAGATGATAGAAATGGAAAACTTGACTGCAAGAGTGATGAAGGAATCTTCCTAGGGTATTCCACCAAAAGCAAGGCTTATAAATGTCTCAATAAAGCCTCTAACAAAATTGTTGAAAGTGAAAATGTAAAGATAGATGAATTTGCAGAGAAGAATGAAAAGGAAAGCACTAAAGAACTAGAGGACTACATCAGGTTTTCTTACAATGAGGAACCTGACACTTTACCCGACCAACAATGTAGAGCTCCGGAGCAATAGATCATTGCACCCGAGCATCAGGCTACAAATATCGATGATCAGGATAATGCTCAAAATGATGTACCAAATGATGGAGAACAAAATGAACAAAAAAATGATGGTCATGATGATAGACAAAGGATTGAACCTATACTTGCAAGATATGTCAGAAGGAATCATCCACAAGAACAAATCATAGGAGATAAGAAGGCTGGTATGAGAACGAGAAGTAAGTCTCTAAATACAAGATGTCTTATTTGTGATTATGAGCCCAAATCTGTCAATGTTGCACTAGATAATGATGAATGGATAAGTGCTATGAATGAAGAGATTGAGCAGATAGAGAAAAACAAGACATGGACACTTGTACCAAGACCAGATGAAAAGAATGTCATCGATACAAAATGGATATTCAGGAATAAGCTGAATGAGAATGGAGAAGTCACCAAAAACAAAGCAAGACTAGTATGCAAGGGGTATGCACATGAAGAAGGAATTGATTATGGAGAAACCTTTGCACCCATTGCTAGGCTAGAAGGAGTAAGAATATTACTTTCTTATGCTGCATATAAAGGCTTCAAGGTATCCCAAATGGATGTCAAGTTTGCATTCCTAAATGGAATACTTGAGGAAGAGGTATACATTGAGAAACCGAAAGGGTTTGTTGATCCAGACAAAAGGAACATGGTATACAGGATACACAAAGCCCTGTATGGATTGAAACAAGCACCTCGATCCTGGTATGAAAGACTTCATTCCTATCTTATAAGTATTGGATTTGTAAGGACTAGTGAAAACAATAATCTTTATTTAAAGAAAGATACCGATGCTAACATTTTGATTGCTGAGATATTTGTTGATGACATCATATTTTGAGGCAATGATATGCTATGCAAATCATTTGCAAATGAGATGAGCAAAGAGTTTGAGATGTCTATGTTTGGAGAGATCAAGTTCTTTCTTGGTCTTCAAATCATGCAACAAGATGAAGGTATTTTCATTATGCAGTCCAAGTACATCAAAGAAGTACTGAAAATATTCAAGATGGAAGAATCCAAACCAATTGGAACACTGATGGATACTAGATGCAAAATGAAAAAGGAGGACAAGTCAACAGAGGTAAACCAAACTTTTTACAGATCAATGATTGGCAAACTCATGTATGTTGTACATACTAGACCAGATATTGCACATGCAGTAGGAATAGTTGCTAGAATCTCTGCTAACCCCAGAGAATCACATATGACTGCTGTGAAAAGAATCCTAAGATATCTGAAGCATACCGAGGAATATGGCTTATGGTACAAAAGAGAAGGAAAATTTGAACTTAAGGTCTTTACCGACGTTGATTGGGCTAGAAATATTGATGATCGGAAGAGCACAACTGGAGGAGCATTCTTTATGGGTGACAGACTTGTCACATGGATCAGCAAGAAGCAAGGATGCATCTCACAATCTACTGCAGAGGCAGAGTATATTGTTGCTGCTGCAAACTGCTCAAATATTGCATGGATCAAACAATTATTGGAAGGTATGCATATGCAAATTCTAGAACTAGTCATTATCTATTGTGATAATACCAGTGCAATAAAAATTTCCAAGAATCCAGTCATGCATGCTAAAATAAAGCATATTGCCATCAAGTATCATTATTTGAGAGAACAAGTTCAGGCTAAGGAAGTGATACTTGAGTATGTGCAATCAAAGGAACAATTAGCCGATATCTTCACCAAGCCACGGCCCAAGGATGCATTTGAATACTTGAGAAAAATACTAGGGGTCAGACCCTTATCTACTGGTCATTAAGATGACTAGGAGGCTGCCTCAGCCTACATATTATCAGAATATCATTCATGTTGATGCAAGCAAAGAGATGGACTTCCAAGATAAATCTATACACAACAAGTTATTTATCTACTCTGAGCATCATAATTATTACCGATGGATTGGGAAATTCAAGGAATATATTATGGATAGAAAGGACCCACTTGACATAACTGTCAAAAGCTTGTTTGAAAAGATAAGATGTTTGGCATTAATTTCAAACAGAGAGATTTATCTCATTATCATACTGATAAAGGGAGAGAGTTTATCCATTATCATCTCAGGGAGAGAAGCAATTAGAAAGGGAGAGAAAATACAAAGGGAGATAAAACATCAAATGACAAGTATAGTCAAAGGGAGAGAATTTGACATAGAAGGAGAACACATCACATCTAAGAAAGAAATTTTATAAATCTATCCAGTGAAGGGATTGAAGATAGAAGGAAATCTGCAAGAACCAAATCAAAGCTATTTGAGCTTACCAATAGCCAGATATTTGTAATAGTTACATTAGAAAAGTTTGATGAAAATGTATATTTCATATTGTATTAGCAATAGTATAGTATGATAATGTAGTGTGTTTCCATCAATGCCAAAGGGAGAGATTGATGACATGTAACTTATTAAATGTTTGAAGATGTTAAGTTGATGATCATGCAAGGCATTAAATCAGTTAATGTATTGTATTGTCATTGATGTCAACTTAATGTATTATGTATGGTCATGGAAATACTGCCAAAGACTTCAAAGAACCAATGAATCAAAAGCTATTCTATCAGTAATGCATACAAGTTAAGTATTCACCAAGTGATTGCATACACCGACAGAGTGCACCTGATGGATAGAGTAAAATAACAAAGTCACAGTGATACCCGACGAGAAAATGCACAACATTACCGACGAGTAGAGTTATAGTGTTTCCCAATGAGCAAAGCACAGAGTAACCTGACGGAAGGAAATACAGTGTTGCCCGACGGACAGAGATCTCGAAGACAACTGAAGTCACACCGACAGAACAGTCAATTATCACCGACGACTAACTAAAGTGTTGACCGACAGAACATAGAGTTCAGAAAATGACAAAAAGGCTTAGCTGTCAAGAGCTAAAGATAGAGTTAACTAAGACTTATCATTATTTTAATCTTTCAAATAAAGCCAAAAATAAGTAATTGTTTTAAATCTACTTTGTCCAGTTGGAAAGAAGATCTCTACAAGATCAGACTGGAGATTTTCTTTAAATATGTTGGCAAAAATTGTTGAATACACCAAGATCAAGAAAGCCAAGAAAAGAGGAAATCACGTCTATAAGAGACAAACTCAATTCATTATGAATTGTGTGAGTGGGGTGAATAAGAGAAGAGGAGAGATGCTAAAGGAAATATGAAGGAGAAGAAAGTCTTCTTTTAGTTCTGATCAACAAGCCGAGGATAGAGCTAGATTCTGCAGACACCGACGAACAGTGAGACAAGCATCATAGAGCAGAACAAGTGTGGAGCATAGGTATACTTGATTATACTGATCAGAAAGGTAATGGACCTACAATAGATCTAAAAATCTACAATTGAGTTGTATGTATGAATAGATCATTAGTGTTTTAGTTTAACCATTGAAGCATAAAAGTCTCTTAACCGAGCAAGACTTAAAAGTATCTACAATTGAGATACATCCCAAGGAGTATCAAAAATTTTGATAAAAAAAGTAGCATTGGATATGCCCGATACCTATTGACAGGCTAAGAGAGTTTGATCAAGGATGGTAGCATTAGATGCCAGATACTAGTTGAAAAACTATTTCTAAATCCTCTAACAAGGTCACACCTAACAGTGTGTTTGTAACCTTTAACAGGGTTGGCTCCTAACAAGGCTCATTTTAGAAGAGTGAAAATTTGGGGTACTGGTCCCAGTGGTTTTTCCCTTAATAGGGTTTCTACGTTAAAAATCAATGTGTTATGTGTGTATGATTCATTTCTTTACTATTTTGCATCTTACATAGTTAACTCTGGATTGATCAATATACTTTGCATATTTACTGTGTTTTGGTAAATAGATGTCTGCTTATCGGTAATCATATAGAAGAAAGGTTTACACAACAACCCGACAAGTAGTAAATTTTTATAAGTATTTTAAGGCATACATCTTGTAGGATAGAAAATAACTAGAGGCATAATCTATGGTTATAAGTTTAAAGGGTTGATTTAAGGATTGATTTTTGAGGCCACTTATTCACCCCCCCTCTCAGTTATTACTAACAAGTTGTACTCTCCATTAATACTTTCTTCACTGTATCATGGACTTATTTCATGGATTGAGAAAAATCTTTAGCATATCTACTCTTCTCCGCATTACCTACAAGATCCTCGAGTTCACATATACCCCTGGGATGAATCCCATATACTACTTCAAAGGGGCTCTTTCCAGTGGATCTATTAACTGTGTCATTATAGGCAAATTATGCTTGAGTAAGTAACTAGTCCCATGACTATCCATATTCTTTTGTGAGGCATCTCAAAACATTCCTAAAATTTGGTTGACCACTTCAGTTTGACCGTCGGTCTGTGGATGATATGCTGAGCTAAAGGAAATATTTGTACCAAGCTTTGGCCATAAGGTTTTCCAAAAATGACTCATGAACTTAGAGTCTCGGTCTAATAAAATACTCAAAGGTAATCCATGTATCCTTACTGCTTCTCTAAAGAACATATTTTCTATGTAACATGCATCATGTACGGTCTTACATGGCATAAAGTGAGCCATCTTGCTAAACCTTTCCACAATAACAAATATGATGTCCATTCCCTGCTTGGTCTTCGGAACTCCAACTACAAAATCCATATTGAGGCATTCCCAAGGTCTATTTGGGATTGGAAGGGGATGATACAATCTTGCATTGGATGAAATACCCTTAGCCTTTTGACAGATTACACAAGTCTCTATATATCTTTGGAAATCCCTACTCATTTTTGGCCAATAGTAGTACCTCTTTACCAATTCTAGAGTTTTATTTGACCCAAAATGTCCACTTAATGAACCATTATTCTTTTCTTGTACTAGGTTCTCCCTCATTGAACCTATTAGTACATAGAGTTGTCCTCCTTTAAACAAAATACCTTCTTCAAGAGTATACTCAGAATACTCACTATGAAAATGATTTTGAAAATCTTGACATACCTTGTAAGCCACTAAAAAGTCTTCATCTACTGGAAACAGATCCTTGAAGCTTTCTATGCCAACACTTCTTAATTGAAATTCTTGTACCATGAGAAACCTTCTACTTAATTCATCTGCCACTTTATTTTGTACTCCTTTCTTGTGTTTTATGGTGAAGGTATAGGCTTGTATATACTCCACCCATTTCATATGCTTATGGCTTAGTTTATCCCGTGAATTCACAAAACTTAAAGCCTGGTTGTCGGTAAAGACTACAAATTCTTTAGGAAGGAGATAATGTCTCCACTTCCTTAGTGCTTGCATTAATGCATATAATTTGAAATCATATGAGGAATATTTCTTCTTTGCATCACTGAGTTTTTTCCTGTGAAAAGCTACTGGCTTTCCTTCTTGGCTCAAAACTACATCGACAACAATATTGCTGGCATCACACTCCACAATAAACAACTTGTCAAAACTAGGAAGTGTCAGTATAGGTTGAGTTGCTATCATCTTCTTCAAATGCTCAAATCCTTCATCAACCTTCTCATTCCATTGGAACTTGGCTTTCATACCTCCTTTTATGGCATCTAAAACAAGTGCGCTGATTTCACTAAATTGTGTAATAAAATTTTGGTGGAATTGTGCTAATCCATGGAAGCTTCTCACTTCTGTAGCTAACTTTGGTGTAGGTCAATTTAATATTTCTTCCACCTTTCTTTTATCCATCTTCAAGTTACCCTCTGAGATAACAAAACCCAAGTATACCAGCTCTTGTTTCATGAACTCACTCTTTTCCAAGTTGATTGTCAACTTCTCCTCATGCAATTTTTGCATCACCATTTGTAGATGTCTAAGATGATCCTCTTTTGTTTTTCTAAACACTAGGATGTCATCTAAGTACACTATAACCCATTTTCCAATAAAGTCCTTCAAAACCTCATTCATTAGTCTCATAAATGTGCTTGGGGCATTTCACAACCCAAAAGGCATAACAAGCCACTCATAAAGTCCTTCGGTAGTCTTGAAAGAATTTTTCCACTTATCTCCACCCTTAATTCTTCTTTGATGATATCCACTCTTAAGATCTATTTTGGAGTAATACCTAGCTCCATCGAGACAATCCATTAGATCTTTTATCCTCGGTATTGGGAACCTATACCAAATAGTGATCCTATTTATGGCCCTGGAATCAATACACAACCTCCAAGTGCCATAATTCTTTGGGGCTAAGACCGTGGGAACATCAAATGGACTTATGCTCTTTCTAATCAACCCTTGGTCAATTAGTGCTTGGATTTGGTTAGCAATATCTGAATTCTGTTGTGGGGTCATTTTATAAGAAGCTTTGTTTATAAGTGAGGCTCTTGGGATGAAGTCAATCTGATGACTAATAGTCCTCTAAGGTGGTAGGGTAGCTGGTTGACCATCACTAATTATGGTCTGGTATTGAGTTAACAACCTTTGGATTTCTAAAGGTAACTCTTCCCTCTTATTTCCCTCTTCATTCTTTGGTTTCAAAACCAAAGCAAAGCCCACTCCATCTTCTTCTTCTAGTGTCTTTAAGAATTTTTTATCACCAAACAACAGTAGGTTAGGACCCCCTTTCTTCTCTCCACCTTCTTCCAAGATTGACTGTATCTTGAAAGTCACTCCATCTTTCTTAAAGGAATAGGAGTTCTTAACTCCAATATGCACTGCAGATTGGTCGAACTGCCAAGCTCTACCCAAAAATAGATGACAAGCATCCATGGGCAGGATGTCACACAACACTTGGTCCTTATATCTCCCTATGGAAAATTCCACACAAGCTTGTTCATTAACTAATACATGTTGATCCTTATTCAACCAAGTAACTTTGTAAGGGTTAGTATGAGGAATCCTTTTTAACTTTAACTTTTCAATAGCTTCCATAGAAACTATGTTATCAGTAGAACTAGAATCTATGATAACTTTACAAACCTTACTGAGTACCTTGCATTTGAATCAAAATAGAGATCTTCTTTGGCTTGTCTCTTCTTTAATGGGCTCCTTGAGGAGTGCTCTGCGAATCATAAAATTCTCCCCCATCCCAAAATCTAGGGAAACTTATACTGTCTTGCTGCTAGAAGACTCTTGTTGCACATAGTGGATTCCCTTCTCTCCTCCTTGTGATGTAGAGATCTTCTCAAGACATCTATATGCAAGATGCCAAAATTGTTAATAGTTGTAGCACTTCATTGAAGAAAAATAAGATCCTCTTCCCTGGTTATTGGTTCTTCCTCTTGAACTGTTATTTGAACCTCTTCCTCTGTTGTAACCACCTCTTGTGTTATTGGATTCTCCTTGATTCTCAGTGAGTTTGGACTCATTCTTATTCTTATATTCAAAATTCCTTCCTCCATATCCTCCCCTATGACCTCTGCTATCTCTTCCTCTTCCTCTACTGTTTGAACCTTGCTTCTTTTTGAACTTCTCCTCTACCTTGATGGTTAGCTGATAGCATTGGTGTACTATCTTGGGGCTTAAGAGACTAATTTCCTCTTGGATACTCCACTTGAGACCATTCTGATACCTTGCTACTTTTAGTCTATCTTCTTCCATTACATGCGATCTTAAGCATAGTTTGTGAAATTCTTCTATATAGGTACTGACTTCCAAGTCTTTTTGTCTTAGATTCTGTCTTTTCTTGTGCAACTACACTTCATAATCATCAGGAAGATAAGTTTCCTTCATTTTGGCCACTGTACCTTTCCAACTGGTTATGGGGTTCTTTCCTTCTCTGGTCCTTTCATCTTGGACAAATTTAGACCAAGTAAGAGAAGTTCCCGTCAATCTTGTCTTGGCTATTCTAACTTTCTGAGCTTCGGTCACATTGTCACAGTCAAAGTGATTCTTGAGACCTTCTATCCACTCCATGATTAATTCTGGTTCCATCTTGCCACTAAATAGAGGCACACCTTCCAAGGAATTGCCACTCATTGCTTTCAAAGCTCTCAATAATGGCTCTTCTTGAAGCACAAGGTCTGGTTCTGGTATTATATCTTCCTCGGCCATTGATTTACTCTTTCCATCAGCTTTCTCTCATCAGCTCGCTGACTGCTATAGTCCTGAGCTACACTTCTTCTAACTTAGTTTCCATTTTGACCAACTGTTCCTTCATGAGTCTATTCTCCTCTTTTTTCTCTTCTACATTCTTTGCCAACTCCGTGTTGGTCACCATTTTGCGTGAATCTACAAACTCTTTGTAATACAACACCCAAACAACACACACCCAAACCTTTTAGGGCCCTGATACCAATCTGATGGGTAGTCAGGATCTTTTTCTTTAGAGAGTCATCCTGACTCTGCTCTAAGGTCTCTCTCTTGGACCTTCCAGGGTGCTCAAAACTGTAACTCAAGGTAAGTCACTAAGATCTTCACCTCCTTATCAAGACCCGGTTCCCCATCAACAATTTATCCCTCCATACTCACTGAACCTACAGGGGTAGATTCATTCTCCTGGCTAAACCAACTCATTTAACCAACACATTCACAACATCCTCTTAATTTTCTTCCCTAGCTGTACTATCACCAAGCTCACTTAGGGTAAGAATTCCATCTTCATGTCTAACACCTCTCCTACAAACACAAAACATGAAACTATATACAAGGGCTCCTCTCGGATTCCATCCAGACACATGGTTCTCACCACGGATTCAATAACCTCGAGGAGCCATACAATATTTACAATCCCAAAATGGGCCAGAAACTCACAAACTTGCAAAACAAAAACAAACTAAGCTACTTACACTTATGACAGACAACAAAGCTCAAAGATCGACTAGAAACACACTCTGAAACCTTTTTTTATTAACTTCTCCAAACTCTATGGAAAAACCTCTCTCTCGAAAAACAACTTACATCCAACTATATATTCCATGTCCTTCAACAACTTCCACCAACCTCATCAATGAAGGCATGGGCGATCATTACGTAACCTTCCCATCACTTGAACGGGTGTAACTACCCATTTAAGACAAAGATGACACGTAAGGAGCCGTTACAATTGAATATTCTGGTCACAAAAGACAAATCCATATTTTTGGGTCGTTAACCGACATTACTAAGCATTAGTACCAAGCGCCAGAATAAACTAAGCATCAACACCGAGAAATAGTACAAACAAGATATCAGTGAGAAACCCTGAGCAGCATCACTGAGCGACATCACCGAGTGGCTTCACCAATCGATATCACTGAGAGACATCACCGAGCGGCCCGAGCAGCATCACCGAGCAACATAGTGTAAATCGAGCACTAGTACTGCCTGAACACCAGTGCAAACTGAGCACTTCATCTTAATGCTTTTTCACCATCTTTGGCTGCCAATGCCTTGGTTGGATTTCCAGAGGCTTTCAAACTACCTTAACACACACTAAACTAAAAACAAGCAACTAAACAACTATGGTGTTTGTTCACCGAATTGACCTCAGTCATTACAAAAGTGGTTGAACAAAGCATCTTACAAACAACTTACAAACCCAAAATGCTTTCTTACCTAGGTGCTCCTACACCAGTCTACCATAATGGCTCTGGTTGCATGTTGTATCATCTCGCCCCTCTTATCATTGATTAAGCCTTGATGTTGGTTTGATTATGGGAATTGAAACCCTAGAAATGCTTGGATCACACCCCATAGCATTAAACCCTCATCCAAAATCATTGTACCCAAAATATTCTTTTTTGATATTTCTGCCTTTAAACTGTTCTCCCATGACTCCTTTGTTTGAAAACCCTTACTCAAACCGTAATTCTTCCTGCAACCAAAATGCATTTTCTTCCCTTTTGCCGCTCATTAGACATACAGGTTTGTCCCACTAAAACCTGATCTTGAGCACCCCTCACTCCGTAGGCATCCCTAAAAAGGTTTGAAATGTTGAAAAATCCCTAGTCTTGGTGTCCGCAACATCTCCATCCTATGTTCTACTATTCTAAATTTATCTTCTCATTGATCCTAATACTCAACTACTCTTTCACCCAAAATATGAAAATACATAGGATTCTTATTGTTAATGTTATAGCTTTGATGAGATCTATAATGAACATACTAAGTTGATATAATAATAATATTATATTGTTAATATAATATTATATTATAATGTCAATTAAATTAACTTCATTTGTTATATATATATATATATACATATATATATATATATATATATATACATAGATATATATATTTGAGATATTATATATATGTAATTGGAATATTATATATATAGTTGAGATATTATATATATATTATTAACAATATTATTAAATCAAGCATGAGCTCATAACGTAGCGGTTGCTGTGAGTCCTTAGGATAGGGAGGTGTAAGGTTCGAATCCAAGGAATTACACGATGGAGTATGTTGGGCACAAGAGTAGGAAGGAATCATTGTTCAACATAAAATATATGGTTCGAATGGGACGAGAGTTAGAATGAATCATCTTTCAACATAATTATTCACGGGAGTCGGAAGGAGTCACAAATGGAGATTGAATATGGTGGTGGAGATAATTGTTCTTCCATCTGTCAGACCCTCGCTGGGCTTGGAGTGCTCGCGGTCCCTATGCCAGACCCATGATGGGTGTGTGTTCTTTCACCTTTCGGGCTCGGTGTCCCTGCTGGGCTTCTGGGCTTGCGAGTTTTGGTTGTTGGAGTCAATGGGGATGAGGCCCCCAGATTTTTGGCCTCACTACCTCATAGCTCCAGTCAAAAGCGACTGTTACCGATAAAAAAACAATATTATTAAATCGATTGAAACTTAGTATTATGTTGTCAACAGTTTTATGCATAGTCGTGTGTGTCGATGATCATATATATCGAATGGTATTAGTTACACATAGTAATATATGTGTTACGATACTTGGAAAGTATTGTAACATATATATTGCTATGTGTTATGAACTGTAGTGCATCGACAATTATATGAAACTGTATTATCATATGAAACAATATTACCATATGTGTTACGATAATTATCATATGAAATTGTATTACCATATTTGTTACGATAGTTATAATATGAAACAGTTATAATGAGAAGCATGTCTCATGTAGAGACATGACTCTACTACGTAGAGACATATCTATACATGAGACATGTTAATATTTATATGCATTTCAGATCTGCACTTGAAGACATAGAAATAAATAATAGTGTTCTCTCAAGTGCAGATTTATATATTGAATATAAATATAATATAAAATTCTTATATACATAAGACACACAGTCTAATATATCACATCTGATCATGTATTTTAACATGGCATCAGACCAAAGCATGGGAATTAAGATGTTGAAAATTATTTTAGATAAAGGAAATTTAGATAGTGTTTGGTAGAGCTTCTTGATTGTATTGTCGTTGTGATTCATAGATGTTGATACAGAATTCACCAGAAGCCATGAAATGTGTTGGGTCACATATTTCCAATGTCTTTAAATGATCACAAGTCTGTGAAATAAAATTACCAATGATGGAGTTGAATATGGCTAACACCGGCTGGAGACAATGAGCTCTCTCTCTCTCTCTCTCTCTCTCTCTCTC
>MU226272.1:6539796-6563584 GCA_018584345.1 Thuja plicata | reverse complement strand
GTGTGTGTGTGTGTGTGTGTACACACACACACACACACATATATATATACACACATATATACATATATATATATATGTATATATATGTGTATATATATATGTATATGTATATGTATACACACACACACACACAAATATGTATATATATATATATACATACATATATGTATGTATTATATACATATATATGTATATACATATCCTTATATTGATTTCTAATGCTCACATTTTCATCTAAATTATGGGAGCACAGATCTCTTGCATTAGTGAGTGTCTGTCTATATATTATCATTATGATCTCGTTTCTTTGATGATATGATCTTTTCTCCATCATATTTCCAGTCTCTCGGTATACATTGTACATTTACCCTGTTGAGATTTAGTTTACTTTGAAACAATTTTCTATATTGAATTCTGTGTTTAATTGATTTGTGGAATTTAATGGATTGGTTGGCTAGGAGGATAGGGGGGAATTTATTATAGCCTCTCTACAATTTTATGAGGTGCAAAAGTCTTATTATAGTTGTTAGTTTGTGGATGAGCACTTTCTCTTCTCAGTATTGGGTGGATATCATCTATATTTTGATTTTATATGTATAGTCTGACATATTAGACATGTTCTTCTCTCCTAACCAATAGAGTGGAAAAATGATATTAGTTTACTTTCATAAGAAATTATGTCCTGGATGTTAGCATTTTGATTTTATAACCCAATTATTATGTCAATATAATCAAATGTGATGAATATTTCACTATTTATAGAAGCACTATGTTAGCCGAGTTGTGTTAGTCATGCTGATATAGTCAAGGATATTTGGAGAGGATAATATGTTGGAATAGGTTGGATATTCATTTTTATTATTGACAAATGCAAGATATTCTGGAAGTATGGTTTCTTTTTGTGTTCAAAATGCAGGTTGGCTTCATCTCTTTGGCAAAAGGTCAAGCAATCTGATTGGAAGGATACAAACAACAAACGAGAGAGAAATATCCTTAAAGATGTCTTGAAGATCTTTATTTTATCCTACATCAGCATGATGTATTGTCATGTACATTTTGTATGGGCTGAAATCAGCCAGCTTATTGTATTCTATATAACTTTGATTTTATTGGAGCAAGACAAGAGGTTTTCTTTACCTGGTTCTTTCCTACTGGTGGTATTTGAACCAAGTTGTAAAAAACTTTATAAAATTAATAAAATTATTGGCATCGTTCTTTTACCGATAAAAAATAACCTTTTGTAGTTCTCTTGAAGGGTAGTAGTATTTAAAAAATGACTTGTTGGCATAACAACCCATTGAGACGAACACATTACATTTCAAACTTTGAGTTATTTTCTCCCCCCACAAGAATTGTGTTCTTTGTGAGCACCCAATGTGGCTCTCCGTGATGACTCGTGATGAGATGCTCATGGGTCTCAATGAGATCTTAGCCCCCGTGTCTTGAATTTTGTTATGCCAATGGTGTCCCACAACACCTTTACCATCACAAAAAAACATAGGGAAGCCACCTTGGCTTGTGAAAGGCCTTCTTATTAGCTGCAACCTACGCCTTGAAAATACATCTAAAATCCATATTTTGGGTTTGAGTCACATTGATTAAAGAGACCTGTGTATGAGAGATTTAAGAACTAGTATTCACTTGTAGGGGTGGAAATAAATTGGAATCCCTCATCTTGAATGTGGAGCTCAATTTTCATGCTAAAATAAGTTGGAGTCCCTATAAAGTTCCTCTATTCTTTATGCTTCGATGGATGTCCATACCTTATATGCCTACCTCCATCGAAATTGGGCCAGTCAACAATAATGAGTCCCATTTGTTGGCCTAATTAGAATAGTTAAATCAATAATTTCCACTAGATTTTCACTTTATGTGTAAATTCTAAACTTACAAAAAAAGAAATAAATTGTGAATCATTTTACGTAACTTTTCATAACTTGTTTTTTTAGTAAACAACATTTTTGAAAGAGTGACATTTATGATGTAATGCATAACTTGTTTTTTATAGAAAAGGACAATTCTAAATTTTAAAATATAGAATTGTCACATCAATTTCTAATGCACATATACTTTTTATGAATTTTTTGTTGCATGTACTTTTTCAAATTGACTTTCCAAATCAAATTTATTATAATTTGGGGGACATCAATACCTAGAGAGCTCTTTTTTATACAAAATTTCCATTTTTCTATTTTTTCCACATGTGTGAAACAAAGACCTTAATGGCTGGTGAAAAAGCTACATTCACAAGGAAAAAAACAATAGTAATAATAATCAAATTGAATATTCAAAATTATACTTTTTGGGAAACTTATAATAAGGGATACATATAGAACATAATAATTGAATTCATTTGATCCTCCAACAGATAGAACAAAAGTGATTTTTTGTCAACATTTTGATAGCTGTAAATGATCAATTACAAGTATGATTTAAGATTAGAGTGTTAGAGCATGCATATCTATTGCATTAGGCATATTTGCATATGTTGCATAAATTAGTTGTGCACATGCTCAAGAATATTCTTATGTATAATTTGAGCACATATTTGCACATGCATACTTAGCTTAAACTCACTTAGTTGAGCCTAATTTAGTTTAGTTCAATCTAGTTGGGCTCTTGGTTGGGTTTTTAGCTCTAGTTTGCATATTATGCACTTTAGTTGCATATCTTATTTTTTTAGCTTTTTATTTCTCTAGTTTTAGAGACATGTTGTTCTATAAAAGCATAACATTGTATTAATTGTAATTCATCTTTGCAATCCTGCAATTGTGTAATCTTTGCTTCTTGAGAAGTGTAGCGGTTATTTTCTTGTTGCCCTTCTTGTGGAAGGTGTTCTTGTTTTGCTATTTGATCTCGAAGGTGCTTGTGTCACAAATTTCAACATGGTATCAATGCACCATAACTTCAACATGGTATCAAAGTGTGGATTCAACAAACCCTCTCTCCAGTTTGAGGGTTTCTTTTCTCAAAGGCGTTGTAGGGACGCCAAATTTACATTGTGTGAATTTGGATTTGGGCATTTTTTTCTTTTTTATTGGAGCTTCATGAGCCTCAAAATCGTGTTTGCAACATTCTAAAACCCTAGGATTGCCTATCGTTTCATCAAATTTTGAGCAGTTGAGGGTTTGGGAGGTCTTTCCTATTGGCACATGTATTTAGAGGCAAGTACAAGAGCTCAACGCATATTTTTGGGCATTGTGGAGAAAAGCCGACATCGTCATCTCAATCAGAGTGTCCAAAATCCTTAAGATCACCTGTCATTTCATCAAGATTGCAGATCATGCATTTTTTGAGGCAATTTTTTTTTGGGTCTGTACAGACCTCTTAGAGTGCTCCAAAGCGCTCCGAGCACTCCAAAGCTTGCTCCTCTTTGGGATTTCTAAGAGCTCCAGGAACTCCAGAGGTCGCTCTTCTTTGGAAGATCCATGCGCTAAAGAATGTGCTCTGCTCTAGGAGTTTTAGGAACTCTAGAGTGTGCTCTAGAGCTCCAAGCGTTCCAACATAGCTTCTCTACCCTACCACCACTCCACTACTAGAGTGTTTCCCACCAGCCACCGTCACTTAGCCAAGACCTACATGTGACTAGGGGCTGAGTTTTTAAGCACCCCATGGCCATTTTTTTCCCAATTGGACGAATTTCACAAAAATGAGTATAACTTGCACATATGGTGTTTGCTTTTGGCAAACAAGATATTATTGGAAAGCTAATTTTGAGGGCTATCCTTCCATGCTAGTATTTTTGTCAGATTATTCAATAATTTTTTGTACAAGAAAATTGAAATCAAATCTTCCTGTTCATGCTTCTAGGGTCATAACTTGGTCATTCAGTGTCCATTTTTTGAAATCTAGATATCATTGGAAAGCTATTTCAAAGAGCTATCTAATGATGCTAGTCTCTTTTTGATATATTGTTGCTAGTATAAACTATAGTCCATTTAAGTTAGATGTGGTGTTTTCACTATCGAGTTGGTAACTTTTTTTATTTTCCTCCATTTTTTGAGATTCTTATGACGTTGGAAAGGTTTCTTTGAGCTATTCATATCAATCCATGCACTTTTTCTAGATTTTGCCTGAGGTATATTTTATTCAATGTTTTGTGTGTTTACACCATGGATGATAACTTGGTTGTTTTGGATCTGAGAAACCTTTTGTTTGTGTTGGATGACTTCATTTGGGTTGCTCTACATGTATTTTTAGCATTTATCCCCAGTTGGACATTTTGAGCATCTTTTACATGCGCTTCTATATTTGTAAATGTATTGAGATAAGTGCCACCTTTATGTATGTTTTTTGAGGATTTGCACATTCTGTTGTGCCTTATTTTTTTACATGCATTGTGTTATAAAGTGCCACGAGGGGTTTTGTAGTGCTTTTTGTTTTGTCATCACACCCTTTTCCGATGAGTGTCCCCCCACAATAACATTGAATCCTAGTGATTTATGTCCCATTCGTATGTGTATTGGATGCATAACCTTTTTTTAGTTGCAGGTACTTCCTTGGGCACATTCAAATTCTCCTTCATGCACTACTTGGTGACACATAGTTTCAGTGGATCTCTCATGCCTCTCTCTTGTCATCATTATGAGGGGGTTTCTATTGTTGGTGCTAATGCTCCCTTGGTTTCACTTTGGAATGAGCTACGTATTTAGTATTTTTTTCCTATGTACTAGTCAGATGCAGTTGCTGTATTTTGATTAGGTGGAGCTTTTACCACATGGAAACTCTTGCATTCCATTTTTGTGGAGGTGACTTATCCTCAATTGATTAGTTCTTTGGACTATTGGCACATGTATTTTGAACTTGCAGTTTGCTTTTGCATGGTTGAGTAGTCTTGTTGGGGTCAATCATGCAGATTCATCTGACATCTATACTTTGATTGACATATATTTTTCCTTTGTTTTCCATCTGTTTAATAAAATTTTCGTTGGTTCGGAGGAACCAGATCTATCTAAATGATGATCATGTTTGATTCGAGTCATTGGGGCACTCATGTAGATTATTGTCTTCTTGATCTTAATCATCATCTTTTTTAGAGGAGGCTCTTCATTTAACACTATAACAGTTATCATTTGACAGTTTTCTACAAATTTTTCGTGCTTTGAGGATGTTCTTCATTTTTCTATTCTTTTGAGACATTTTCTTGGAGGCTTCTTAGTCCTTTCATATGCATTTCATGTTTTTTTCCCATGTAGTGCATCTCTCGCTTTTGGACAAAAGTTTTCTCCCACGAGGGTTTTCTCCCTTTTCTCCACTTTGAGAGGATTTCATTGTACATGGGTACCTAATCAAACCTTTGTTGCCAAGACTCATTCATGCATTTCATGATTAGAGCTTTTTGTCAGGGGGGGTTAGAACATGCATATTTATTGTATTATGAACATTTGCATATGTTGCATAAATTAATTGTGTACATGCTCAAGATTATTCTTATGTATATTTTGAGCACATGAATGTGTAGCTCAAGTTCACTTAGTTGAGCCTAATTTAGTTTAGTTTAGTTTAGTCTAGTTGGGCTTCACTTTGCTTTTCTAGTTCTAGTCTGCATATCATACACTTTAGTTTGTATATATTAGTTTTTTAGCCTTTTAGTTTATTTTTAGAGATGCTTTTCTATAAAAGCATAACGTTGTATTTATTGTAATTCATCTTGCAATCCTCAAAATGGAGCTTCTCAAGACTTAAATCATTATATTTTCTAAAAAATATGTGATTTCAAGAAAAAATGAGGTTATCCCAAAAGTGAGAATAAATATTATAGTAGCACCCAATTTTTATGCATTAATAGATGTTCATACCATGTTTAAAGTCTCCCCATCTATCTTTAAATGCTCCCTCCCCTCTCTATCCTTGACATTTTTTCTCCATCAATTATTAATTTGATTGTATGATATTTATTGTTCACACCTAACCGACTGTCTTATTTCACTACCAAACTTATGTCATGTTGCCTTTAACTAACATGTTTTCCATGTTTTATTTTATTTTTGTGGTCTCCCTTTGATTCATGAATATCATTTAAATGTGTCATATCTTTACTCATTAAATGTTTTTGTATGCTTTGATAGGTCTCCCTATCATGCCTTATATGATAGACATGACACATTTCACTTCTAAATGTAGGTTATTCGAGTTAAATACTTAGAAACATTAAAAGTCAGCTCCATGGTAGAATTGTTTGGAGAAAATAGATTAAAATGTTTGGGAGAACTACTAATCAAAATTAGAAAGAGGAGAAGCACCCTTCTAAAGGACACCACGAATCCTAGGAGTTTTTGAGTAGTTATAGCTACCAATACAATCACCGGTCTTATTTTAATTTCATGAATATGATGAAAATCATTTCATTCATAATAGTAGTCATGAGGAATACTAATAGTTATATTTGTGTAATTTTACTCGAAGACTTATATTTCATGATTACTTTTTCATATTATAAATAATTATTAATAAAATATTTTTCAAAATTTCACATTCTAAATAAAAAATAAATAAATACAAAATCTATGTATATTTATAATTTTAAACAATAAATAAGCAAATACTAAAAAACATTCAATTACTTACAACAATTACAAAAACTTTGATTTTTTTTTTTTGAAATAAAAGAGGGGTTAAAATTTATTTAAACAAGAAGAAATACAAAGCACATGCATCAAATAGCCCTATCAAGATCCATTTGACCAAAAAGTGGGCTACCATAAATTAAGAATGTCGTTAACAACCAAAAGCTCTGATTATAGTATTATCATAAAAATTAAATTGTAGAACAAATTTGATAAATAGTTGTTTTATTCCGGCCTAGGTGCCTAGTGATTGTGGGGTGATTTTTATTCCTCGACCCCTTTTTTGTAAATATTCTAATTAATAAAAAGACCTCTATTCATCAAAAATTGTAAAACAAAATTATATTACATGATAGTTAAAGTCATATTCCAAACATAAGAATAGGAAAAACAAACAAGATCTAAATGCTTAGTTAAAATGTGGATTGAATAAAGACCATTCAATATTGAAATGGTTGAAATAAAATTCCCAAATTGAAAAATATGAAAATAGTATTAAATTTAACAGAAGTACAGATTGTCATGGACAGGGCCTGTCAATTATTTTATAATAAAATAAAAATTACAATGAATGCCATATATACACAGATGGATTTGCTGGAGGCGGCACTTCTTCTAAGTACCTCCCAAGTTTACCCTTTCAAGAATATGCTCCAGCTACAAAATAGAAAAATCTTTACCTTATTAACAAAGTATATTTCTTTTAATGGTATGAAGATTGGTCACATTAGAGTCATTTTACACAGTGCAATCAGCTCTCCTCCATAAATTGTTTTGGATCCTGTGGCCAGAGGAGGAGACTAAATGGAGGAAAACAACATTCACATGGATGTGGGCAGTGTCTTGGCATCTCCCATTCCTCTGTGTTTTCCTCTTCTAATATCTTCTCTACAACATGAGGTGCTCCCTGATTCACCACCCAACATACAAAAAAAAATCAATAACCAGAAGGATTTTAGATCTTTATTCGTTTCTCAAAAATATTTATTACAAATATAAATAGATCTCGTGAACAATCAGATATTCTTAGTAACAATTTTAACAGGGGTATTTCAGACTGATATCTTTCGATGTCTTTTAGATAGATGTATTTAAGATATTTATACCAGATTACTTACTTTTCTGCATTGTCCAGACAAAAAAAATGTGAAACTACAAAATTAACAAATAACACACAACTGTTGTTTCTGTGGATGATCTTCACAGTGGCCACAACCTATCCTTATGGTGCAGAGGCTCCATATACTATGTGATCAGACTAAAAACTTAAAAAATGTATAAGATTTTGAATCCCTGTTTAACAGAGATTGGAATTGGGTATCACACTCTCAGGATACATCATTGAGATCATACTCTGGAAGGCGATAAAAAATCCAATAGACATATTCTTGAGAACCCTTGTTTCATATATTTCACCGTATAGTGTCAATTCAACCCTACTTAAAAGTCCCACAAAACAGTTTTCCAAAAAGCCCTGTTTCTTATACTTCAGACTATACTGTCGAATTCAACCCTACTTAATTGAATCTGATTCAAATACCACTATGACTGGTTTAATTTAAGATTAACAAATTTTTAATGGCATTCACCAGTGCCCTTAAAACAGTCAACAGATAATAGTTAATGAGGAAAAATCAAAGACAGCGTATCTCCCTGTACTCCTAAATTTAGAGTCTGTCCAAAATTCCCCCTTTCATGGGGGTACGACCTAAAAAATATTGACTGCCATGGAAGAAAAATGGTGCAAACTAATTCAATCCTGACATAGCTGGCTTCAATTTCATTCAAATTGAAGTGACAGTAATAGTACTTCGCCCCAAAATTTTCAAGAATTTAAAAAGTTGAATAGGGAGAGGACCTTGTAGTTGAGAATCCTAACTTTGCGCTTCTCAAAACAGTTTTTCAAAACAGCCCAAAAAAAAAGTGAGACCAATTGTAGTGCATTAGGGACCCCATACTTGTGCAGCTGATGTGGCATCACACAATTGGTTGCTTTTTAGAATAAGGGACACATTTCAATCAATTATGAATAGTGGTCATTAACAAAAACAACTTTAAAGTCACAACTATTGATACAATACAGTCAAAAATATTGAATATTAAATCAGTATTAAGTTAAAACTTGTTCAAATACTGAATCATCTCCCCTAAATAATTCTCTAAATATGTGGGGCTCAATGCTTGATTCTTTGAGCCCTCCACCTTCTGGGTCAATCTTGGTTTTTGAAAAAATCTTCTTTCAACATATTGATAGTCTTATAGACGTCAGTAAAACTTATTCATTCATTCACTAAATCAAAGACAGGGACTCAGAATATTCCCATTAGTAGCGGGGCCAACTAGATCTGTCTTACCACACACGTCTCTTTGCCATTTAACCAAAACTTCTGGAGTCTTTAACTTGCATTTAAAATGCAAGATCCATGTATTGTGGTCAATATATTGCTGTATATGTGGAACCCAGTCTCCCCCTAAATTCTTGGATTCTATCTTAACACACCAATCTCAATCCCACCTAACCCTTAATCACCGTATCAATTAGTTCTCCACTGGTTCATCCAAATGGGTGGACTTTGTTAACTGTTTTAATTTAAGGAGCTACTAGGAATCCAACTAAATTCCCAAGTTCAAGATGCAATGATAACCAATAAACCATGGAGATTATTGAAATCAGACCTGTGAAGCTTGAGCGAGAGATCCCCAACATTCAAGGCGTTTGAACTGTTTGACATTGGAATGAAAATACACCCAGACCAGGGCATCCTCTAACTCTGGGTGCTTCTCGAAAAGAGCTTTGTCCCCATGCCTGAATGCCTCCAGCACCTAAATTCACAAACTACCAATCATTGTACTCACCCACAGACGGTAAGTAAGAACAGTAGAACAAGGATTGAAACATACCACTGGTAACTCCTTTCGAAAGATGTAAAATCTGAGCTTAGCTATGGCGTCCAGGAGCCAATGCCCTCCACTGATATGACAATGGACGTGCAGTGACATTTTGCCCTGAGACATTTTCCACTGTGCAAGTACTTCATCCCTCTGTAGCCTGTTGTACCACCCCTGCAACTGCAATTGCCCACCCACAAATTTCAATTCACAGAAGTGTTCATGAGATCTATTTGTTTTCATAAGACTGATTATTTTGCAGTATATCAAATTAACTGATGATTCATATATGCACAACTGAATCGAGCAGCAAGTCTTGATTCAAACCTACAAACTCTGTTTTGCAAGTGTACAGACTTGCAAATCACCTACAGAGATTTTTTTTTGGCTTTTATTAAAATGGGGAATTTCTTGGATTTTGCCTCAATTTAAATGGGTTTGATTTGATTGTATGTGAAATGGGTTTGTTCCTGGTTACTGACCATTGGACTCTAATAGTAAAACAGGATATTTATTTTTGAACAAGATTTTTTTTTTTTTTTTTTTTTGTCTGCATCACCCAAATACAATGAAACAGAATGGATTATGTATAATCATGGCTTATGAGAGAGATTTTTGTGAATCAACCATTTAGGTAATATGGATTCTTATAAACTATTATTCATGAAATATAGTACAATTATTATCAAATACAAACCAATAAGGAATCATTATTTTTAAACAAGATATGGATAAGATATAAAATCAATTTTGATTATTTTACCAATAAACTGTAAACCATTACTATCAAACATCAAATATACAAAAACTTAACTGAAAACTGAAACCCACCTGATCCTTATTGATAGTTTGGGAAATGGCGAGAGTAATCTTGGATGTGATATCACTGTGTGTTAGTGTGTATGTCCTGGGAAGGTGAGCAGGATGATTCTCTTCATGGGTTCCTAGGAATAAAACCTTGAGCTTTGAGGCTTCAAATATTGCAGGCCCAAACAATCTGGCCACCTGATAAATCAAAAACAAAAACAAAAACCCAATTATAATAAGAAACAACTAGCACATGAGATTCAGAGACCCAAAAGAACAGAGAATCTAAGAAGCCCAATTACCACTTGATTAGAAGATGACCTCTTTATCAGGTATCTGTTTTTCTTCAGCCTTAATTGAGATTGAAGATCACCGAACAATCTTTCTCTGCCCAAAGAAACAGAGGAAAAATGGAGAGATCTTCTTCTGAAATGGGAAGGAGGGGCAGTGACAAGCTGCAGGCAGGGGACTGTTCTTCCTGCTGTTCCTGCTGCCATGGCCACCATCTCTCAATCAGAGTTCATTGCTCATCCCTTCTTCTACTTTCTGACCGACAAAAATAAATTCTTTGCGTGCAATTCCAGGTTTCATTGAGAGACTTGGGCACTTGAGTGGACGCCAAGACTCCACGCACAAGTTAAGTTTCTTCAATTCCTTATACAAACAAATTCAGGTCCGCTGATGAGGGTGGAGAAAATTCGTAATTATTTGAAGGAAGCGTGTTAGGCGTAGAAAAAGAAGCTGCCAGATCGACTACCCAACTACTTTACTTGCTATTCAAACAGACGGATCATGCTTTCCATCCAATTTTCTTGTCTTCTTTCACTGTTTATGACTCTTTATTCTTGTGTTAGTTCAATTTTTTGGATTTTTTTATAAATTTTTTATTTCAGTAGTTTTGAATTCAACACTATTTATGTCTTTGTCATTAACTTTTGCCTACCTAAATTGAATGATTTTCTTATTTTTCATGAGTGTACGCTTACCTAAATTAGATGGTTTTCACATTTCTTAGTGTTCTTTATCTTTTTGTCTTTAGGTATCTCTTCTTTTTATTATTGATTTTACGAAGAAAAATTATATAGTTTACATACACGATTATAGTAATGTAATGTCTTAAATTCTTTATTATTGAGAAGACAAAAGAGTAGACAAAGAAACATCATATACTATAAAAGAAGCAACACAAGATGTGTGGGAAAATGTTTTCAAGTAAAAAATTTCATCTTCCAAACACCCATAAACCATTTATTCTTAGCAAATAAACATTTATGATACAAATATCTATTTCAATATGAAGATCAACACCCATCTCGTCCATGGTGGAATGATACTATGGTAAATCTTGTCACATTTTCTCAATCTTATTTATGAAGGAAAGAAAAAACAAGAATATATTATCTCTCATCCATGGTGGTATGTTGCTAACATTTTGAGAGTAACCTTAAATCAGCGAAGCCAATCTTAAACCTATGGTAAATCTTGTCATATTTTCTCAATCTTATTTATGAAGAAAAAGTAATGACAAGAATATACAATCTCTCACCCATGGCAGAATCTGTAATGTCCCCAATTTTTATAAAGTGTTTTAATTAAGTTAATTAATTAAGTGGTCTCAAAATTTAAATAATATCATAAGGACTTATTTATTTAAGTAATTAAATTATTAAATAAAGAGGTCAAAATAATAAAATAATGTCAGCCTATGACCTATTGTAACTTTCCAGACGCTTCTTGAAAGTCTTTATAAGAAGATGGCTATGTATTGTAAACCATCATAGAATGTATTTGAACTTTTTTTTTGTATTTCCGTAAGCTGGAGGTTGAAGGTGGTTTGGTTGTATGCAGTTTCGCAGGTGGAAGACCCTCCCTAGTTTGTATTTGCATTTTCGATGGGATTCATTCCTCCCCCTAATCTGTCGTTGGAAATACCATCTCAAGTATTTTACCTTGTGCTTAATTTGGCCAACTTGTGAAGTCTTTAATTGAAGACAAATTTGGTGTAACCTGAGATATATCTTTATAATGTGAAAACACAAATTCACTATTCTTAGCGATTCATTCCAGTTGATGGTGTGTGTTATGTGTTAATGTTTTATTCATCAGCAATAATATATTTAACATACACAAACCAATAGTTGAATCATATCAATTGAGGTTTTCGAGTGGCGAAGTGCCAAAGGTTGAGTGCCGAAGGGTGTTGAGTGTCGAAGGGTGAAGGCTGCCGAGTGTCGTAGGATGTCGAGTGTCAAAAGGTTTCAGAGATTCAGCATCTGTGAACCATATAGAAAAATCATATCAATGAGATTGTTGAGTGGCAAAGTATCGAAGGGGGTTCGAAGGTTGAGTGCCTGGTGCAGGAGCACCCTCATGCTCAAAATGCTCAATTTTGGATTTTATTCTTGGTTTGTGTTATTTCATGTAAATAAGGTCATTTTGGACCATTAATGATCATTTAGAGTCATTTGTGAAAGTTTGGGGTCATTTGGATTAAAGATGTAAAAGTTAATCAATTGTTGTCAAAATTGTCATGACAACTTTTTGCCTTATAATGACAATTTTTCAAAAGTTGTTAAATGTCAGTTTGGGGTCGGTTGGAGGTTGAAAACTGATTATAATAGAATAAGTTTGTCTTGTACAGATGAACTTAGGGGCTGTTGGATTTTTGAATAATATTAGAGACTATTTCTGCATATTTTTTTGTAATAGTATTGTTCTCATGCCTTGTATGGATTGTACGTTGCATTTAATGACCCAAGACTGGTTGGACTTGAAAGATATGTCAAACAAATTTCCAATGCACTTTGTTTCATTCAAATCCATTAATTATTGAGAAAGGCGTGTATTTATGTATTTTATCATTTTCCAAGTTTGCAGGACTCCAACTTGAGGTTTGCATGTGCTTTTGAAGGACTGTAGGTCTGATATCTCCACGCATCAGATTTGTAAGGACAACAAGATTGAATATACGCCCTTGCCAATGATTAGAGTCTAATTCCCCTTAATTTTGGTGATAGAGAGATGTGTGGGGACCCTATGCATTTGATCAACAAGGTTGGAGATCATGTTGTGAAGGAGGAACATAAGTATTATTGGCTGTCCTAGAAGGACAAATTATGACAAATTATAGTTACCAATGTCATGGCTGCAAATAGAGTCTTGTTGTAAGATTTGGGAAGTTGGAAGTCCAAGAGACTGGTTCTAATTCTTGTGTAGGGTTCCCCAAGTTAGGTTCAAGGGGTTTTAAAGTCATGGAGGTGTACAATTTGGCCTTTGGCCATCAACATTGATAGTCCTAATTGTAAAGGACTAGTAACCATCAATGGTAGTAAGTGTAATAGTGTTGAGAGCCACTAATTTGCACTTGTTGTGATGTCACAAGTCAAGACCAATTTACCATGCTGATTATGGTGTCTTGTAATGTTGGATAAAACCTTGAAAGGTTGATCAAAGTCTAAAGACCATTAGGTGTGACATAGGATATCCATGAAGGATGGATTATGAAACCATTGCCATTATATGTTGATGTCCTTGAGTATACCCTACCTGTGCATCAAATCGGTATCAAAGAAAGGGAGATTAGGTTAGGAAGATAAGATGATGATAAAACAAGTAGAAAATAAGTCAAGATGCCTCCAAGGATGAATATGGAGAGAATAGCCAGAGAGGTGAGAGAATCTCTTGCCCAAGAAACAAGAGCCATGAAGGAAATCCTAGAGGCAAGACTCTCAACAATTGAGACTAATAAGAGAAGAGGAGTGGTAACATGAGATTTGAGTGACCAAGAAGAAGAAGAGGTGAGTGAGGAAAACATACCACCAGAAGAACATGAAGGAGAAAGAGATGAGGTTGGAGAGGTTGTTAAAGGATGTGAAGAATGATGGTTCTAAAGTCAAGATGGAACTCCTGGTATATTTAGGGATTTTGAATGGAGAAAAACTCCTAGATTGGATAGGAGAAATGGATAAATACTTTAATTTTGAAGAGACACATTAGGGGCAACAAGTGAAGTTGGAAAGAACTAAATTGAAAGGACATGCATCCCTGTGATGGGATTACATGCAAGAAGAGAGAAAGAAGAAGGGTAAGTCATGAATTATATCTTGGGATACAATGGTGACAAAATTGAAGGGCAAATTCCTACCTAGTGACTATGTCATTCAGTTGTATAGGAAGTTACAAAATCTGAAACACAAAGATATGGATGTGAAGACCTACATAGAGGAGTTATATAAACTTAGCATTAGATCATGCTACATGGAAGAAGATGTTGATAAGGTTTCAAGGTATTTGAAGGGGCTAAATTATAGCCTATAAGATGAAATATGTCTCACATGTCCAAGGACCATAGAAGAATGATATCGATTGGCCTTCAAGGCGAAATAAAAGTTGTAAAGGAAGCAAGAGAAGCTGAGTAGAAGTAGGGAAAGGACAAATTTTATAGGAAGAGGGAAATTTTATAGTAGAGGGAAGTCCCAAAGATCTTAAGGAGAGACAAGTAACTCCCAAGAACAAACATAAAACTCTAGGGGCAAATTTAATAGGAGAAGACCCAACTATAGGGGCATATTTGGAAAACAAAGGGGAGGATCAAGTGGATTCATCTGGAAATGTTACAAATGTAATAAGTTTTCTAGCCATCAAGCATGGAAATTCCCTAAAGGATAGTCTACTACTTCATTTGGAGGTGAAAGAAGAAATTAGATTGCACAAGGTGAGGACAATGAAAGTGTTAATTCACCATCATACAATGTTGCTCCAGAAAGTGGGGAAGCCTTGCTGATGAAAAGAACATTGATCAAAGTGCCCATAGAGAAGGAACCACGACAAAGAAAGTCACTCTTTAGGACTACATGTAAATGCCAAGGTAAATGTTGTAAAGTTAACATTGATTCTAGTTGTACTAACAATTTAATTTATGTTGAAATGGTAGAGAAGTTAAAGTTGAAAAGATTGCCTCATGCCACTCCATACAAGGTCTCATGGCTAAAAAAAGGAAAACAAGTTTTAATGAATAAGAAAAGTTGGATAGGATTCCATATAGGGGATATAAGGACAAGGTATTGTGTGACATCATCCCTATGGATGTTTGCAATGTACTCCTTGAGAGACCATGGCAATATGATAGAAATGACAAGCATTATGGGAGAAAGAGCACATATGTCATAGAGAAGGATGGCGTTTCATATACCCTTACACGATTGAAAGATGAAGACAAATCATCATATGTTGGACCTAGTGTAATGTTGGTAGGTGAAAATAAGTTTATAAAAACATTGAAAGAAGAAGGAAAATAATGTTTTGGAGTCATCATGAAGCCTCAAACTATCATAATAATAGTTAGGATGTAGGAGTAACCTTTAGAGGTTCGGGACTTGCTCAAGGAGTATGTCAATATAGTGGTTGAAGACATTCCTAGTTCTTTGCCTCCTATAAGGGATATTAGTCATCACTTTAACTTTATTGTAGGGGATAGCTTACCTAATAAGACAACCTACAAGTTGACACCACAACACAATGAGGAGATTAGGAAACAAGAGCAAGAACTCCTAGATAAGGGGTTGATAAGAGAAAACCTTAGTCCATGTGTGATTCCCATTGTTCTAGCACCCAAATGAGGAGGTGAATTAAGGATGTGCACTGATTCAAGGGTCATAAATAAAATCACAATCAGATATAGGTTCCCCATGCCAAGGATATAAGACTTGATGGATTGCCTAGGAGGAGCATGCTACTTCTCCAAAATAGTCCTCAAGAGCAGTTATCACCCACTTATCACCAAATCAAGATTAGGGAAGGAGATGAGTGGAAGACAACCTTTAAAGCTAATGAATGGCTTGTAATGCCTTTTGGTCTATCAAATGCACCCAACACCTTTATGAGGTTGATGAATGAAGTTCTCAAACCTTTCATTGGTAAGTTTGTAGTGGTATATCTTGATGGCATTTTAGTTTTTAGTTCTAGCAAAGAGGAAAATTTTCAGCATTTAAATTTGGTTTTAAGAAGGTTGAATGAAGATAAAATAATGATTAATCTGAAGAAATATGAGTTTTTAAAGACATAATTGGTGTATCTTGGTTTTGTGATTACAAAGGGCACCATGAAGATGGATCCAAGTAAGAATGAAGCTATTCTAAGTTGGCCTACACCAAAATCAATTGCTACGGTAAGAAGTTTCCTTGGTTTGGAATTTTTTTATAGAAAATTCATTAAAATTTTTAGTCATATATGTTCTCCAATCATTGGCACCATTAAGGTGGATAATAGGAAAACATTTGTATGGTCTAGTGAGGCTGAAAAAAGTTTCCAATATTTAAAACAAAGGGTAGCACAACAACCTATATTGGCTTTACTGAATTTAATAAGGTCTTTACCATTGAATGTGATGTCGGTGGTTATGCCATAGGGGTTGTATTGAGTCAAGATAGTATCCTAATGGGGCTAAGAAGAAATACTCTTCCTATGACCTAGAGATGTATGATATGATTTAGGCCTTAAAGAAGTGAAGACACCACCTTCTCCCCAATGCGTTTTTAGTCTATATTGAAAAACATGCCCTTCAATTTCTCAATAGAGAAGAAAAACCCAGTCATGGGCATGTTAAGTGGGTGGAGTACTTCCAAGTTTCACCTTCACAGTCAAGCATAAGAAGAAGCAATCTAATAAAGTGGATGATGCATTGAGTAGGATGTCCTTAATGATATAAGAAGTCTAATTGCAAAGTGTAGGTATTGAAGCACTAAAATACCATACGTTGATGGTGATGATTTCAAGGAGATTTATGCCTCTTGTTATCAATTTAATGGTATTTCTCATTATCTTAGTTCTAATTTTCTAATTCAAGAAGGGTTGTTATTTTAAGGGGCTCAAATTTGTGTGCCTAAATTCCCAATGGGGGATAATTTGATAAAGGAAAACTATAGCAGCAATATTACAGGTCATTTTGGTCTTGATAAGACCTTGGAACAGTTAAGGAGGCATTATTTTTAGCCTAAGATTCAAAGTGATGTAAGGGAATTTGTTGAAAGATGTACTATTTGTCAAAATGATAAAGGATGTAGCACTAATGCAGGATTGCATCAACCTCTTCCTATTCCAAATAGGCCTTGGGAGTATATTAGCATGGATTTTGTCATGGGGTTACCTAGAACACAAAGGGGTTTTGATTCAGTGCATGTTGTGGTGGAAATTCTCTTAAAGATGGCTCACTTCATCCCATGTAAGAGAACCAATGATACATCATATATTGAAGGTCTATTCTTCAAAGAGGTGGTAATAATTCATGGTTTACCTTTGAACATTGTTTTAGATAGAGATAGTAAGTTTATTGGTCATTTCTGGAGAACCTTGTGAAAGAAGCTTGGTACTAACTTGAGTTTTAGTTATGCCTATCACCCTCAAACTGATGGGAAAAATAAGATAGTAAATAAGAGCATTGGAAACCTCCTAATATGTCTAACCAAAGAGAATTCTACTTAGTGGGATCTTATCCTTCCTCAAGAAGAGTTTGCATATAATGATTCATTGAACATGAGTGTGGGCAAGAGTCCTTTTGAAGTTATTTATGGTTTGCAGCCAAGGGGAGTGTTTAAACTAAGGGATATCAGTGGAATGGAAATGATGAATGCTAAAGGTGAGCAATTTTTTGTAGCCACAAAAGAGATCTATCAAAAGGTCAACAATCATCTACAAAAGAGTGTGGATCAATACAATGATGCCAAATGGAGAGAAGTCCATTTTAAGGTTGGATATTTGGTCTTAGCCCATCTCAGGAATAAGAGGTTTCCCAAAGGATAGTATTCCAAGTTACACATGAAGAAGATAGGGCCTTGCAGGGTTATTCACAAGTTTGGACCCGAATGCCTATGAGATTGAACTACCAAGTGGTATTGGTATCTCACCCATATTTAATGTATCTGACTTGTACCCTTCTAAATGGGATGTTTTTGTAGGCAATCATGTGGGTTCATAGGCATTTTGAGATGAGGAATGGATCCAAGTCCTACCACCCAACACACTTATGGAGTTTGAGTGCATTATTGACAAGAAGGAACCCAAGAAGACAAGAAACATAATCTATTTCCAATACTTGGTCAAGTGGCAGGGTTTCCCCATAGAAGACGCTTCTTGGATGACTGAAGATGACATTGTAAATAATGGATACACAGCTGCATAGCTATACTCAACTGGGACTTGATTTTTCTTCCTCTTGGGAGTATGGCGCAGGAGCGCCCTCATGCTAAAAATGCTCAAATTTGGGTTTTTGTCTTGTTTTGTGTTTTTTCATATAAATAAGGTCATTTTGGACCATTAATTATCATCTAGATTCATTTGTGAAAGTTTGGGGTTATTTGGATAAAAGATGTAAAAGTTGTTCAATTGTTGTCAAAGTTGTCGTGACAACTTTTTGCCTTGTAATGACAACTTTTCAAAAACTTGTTAAAATTCAATTTGGGGTTGGGTTGGTTGGAGGTTTAAAAATGATTTTAATAACATAAAAATGTCTTGTACACAAAACCTCAGGGGTTGTTGGAGTTTTGAATGAAGTTTTGAATCAAATTAGAGACTAAATCTGTATATTTTTCTATAGCAGTCTTGTTCTCACACCTTATACAGATTGTATGTCGCATTTAATGACTTGAGACCATTTGAACTTTATATCCACATGAATATACTTTCCATTGCACTTTATTTCATTCATATCTATTGAGTATTGAGAAAGATATTACAATTTTTGTAAAACTAGGTATAAACCCTAGGTACGGTAACTAGTGACATTATAAAAATGTGTATTTGGATTTTCCCATGGTGAAAAGGCACATAAATGAGTGGCAAGGCCTGTATTTATGTATTTTATCATTTCCAAAGTTTTTAGGACTCCAAATTGAGGTTTGTATGTGTTTTTGAAGGACTATAGGTTTGATATCTCCATGTATCAAACATGTAAGGACAATAAGATTGAATATACACCTTTCGAATGATTAGAGTTTAATTCCCCTTATGTTTGGTAATAGAGAGATGTGTGGGGGACCTATGCATTTGATCAACAAGGTTGGAGATCATGTTGTGAAGGAGGAACATTAGTATTATTGACAGTCCTAGAAGGACATACTATGACAAATTGTAGTTACTAGTGCCATTGCTGCAAATGGAGTCTTGTTGTAAGGTTTGGTAAGTTGGAAGTCCAAGGGACTGGTTCTAAGTTTTGTGTAGCATTCCCCAAGTCAAGTTCAAGGGGTTTTAAAGTCATAGAGGTGTGTATTTTGGCCTTTGGCCATCAACATTGAGGGTAAGTGCACCAAGATGCTGATTAAAAAAGTGGCCACATGATGAAAAACTCAAATTTTCACAAAACCTATGCGCATTATTCAAAATTTGAAATAAATTGGTTCGGGGAAACCGAGCCTAAATCGATCCAATTAAAAAATACTAAAATTTCTTCATAAACAACATGAGTTATGAAGAACTAAAAGTTCTTCATAACTAACATGGGTTATGAAGAGCTAAAATTTCTTCATAACCAACACGGGTTATGAAGAACTAAAAGTTCTATTTCATAACCTGCACGGGTTATGAAGAACTATTTGTTTTTTCATAATGGCCTTAAATACACCATGTCCATGGTTTTACAAAACTCGTACGTGTTTTGCTTATGTAAAAAAAATTGGTCTTAAATGATCAAGAATGGAGAGAGAGAGAGAGATTCTTAGGGGTCCTAGGACACATTAATGTGTCCTAGGACCCCTTATGACCGAATAAGATCCCTTAGGACTCCTAAGAATCTATCTTTGGGGTCCTAATGGGTTATAAGGGGTTATTATGTCCTAGGACCCCTTAAGACCCCTTATCACCCCTTAGGACCCCTAAGATGTATTCCTAGGGGTCTTAAAGGGTCTTAAGGGCTCATAAGGGGTCCTAAGACACATTAATGTGACACATGACCCCTTATGACCCCTAAGATGTATTCTTGGAGGTCCTAAGGGGTCACAAGGGGTTCTAGTACCCCTTAAGACCCCTAGGATGTATTATTAGGGGTCATATGGGGTCCTAATGTGTCATAGGACCCTCAAGACTCCTTATGATCCCTTAGATCCCCTAAGATGTATTCTTAGGGGTACTAAGGGGTCATGAGGGGTATAATGTGTCCTAGGATGCCTTAAGACCCCTTAGGACCCATAAAATATATTCTTAGGGGTCTTAAGAGGTTTTATGGGGTCCTAGGACCTCTTAAGACCCCTTATCACCCCCTAGGATGCCTAAGATGTATTCTTAGGGGCCATAAAGGGTCCTGAGGGGTCATAAGGGGTTCTAGGACCCCTCAGGACCCCTAAGAATACATCTTAGAAGTCCTAAAGGGTAATAAGGGGTCATAACCCATACAGGTTATGAGGACTTAAACATACTATTCATATTTTCTCATAACACATACAGGTTATGTGGGACTAAAACTTATGGATTTAGTTCTACATAATCCGCACGTGTTATGTAGAACTATGAATGAGAGAGAGAGAGAGAGAGAGAGAGAGAGAGAGAGAGAGAGAGACATACACATATTATATATGTCAGTATATACATATGTGTTGTGTATGTTAAGTTTATAAGCATACATTTTTATATCTTCATAACCCGTGCGGCTTCCTGAGAACTAAAAATGATGCTTTTAGTTCTACATAACCCGCACAGGTTATATAGAACTTGGAGCTATATTTTTTTGGTTTTTGCATAACCCGTGTAAGTTATTTGACACATAGGAACCCATACATGTTATGACTTGGTAAGAGGCTTGGAAAACAACCCTAATGCTCACAAGCTCATTTTCCCTCCATTTTTGTCCCTTTACACGTTTTTTAATTTCCAAGATGATTTCTCAACTTCGCCATCATCAGGTTTACAAATGATCAAGTGAGTATCTCTAAAATTACCACCATAATCTCACACGTCTTCTCATCTTTCTAACCATATAAATTTTTCCATTTTTGGACAACAAATTAGCATAGTAAACTTTAATTTTCTTTACCAGTGTCTTGATAGTCCTCACAGACATATGTCTACCATTTTTTTAATAACTTTTGATCTACTTTACCAGAATTTTAAAAATTACATATTACTGTTCTACACTTGATTCTATACACTTTTAAAAAAGAAGTTTGCATTTTCAATTATTTTGATGCAAGTTATGCCAGCGCACGAACAAGTACCAGATTTTCAGGATGCGATCACTTCCAAAAATCATAAAAAAAAAATACTCAACAAAAAATTACAAAAAAATACACAACTTATAGATCTCACTCTTGCCTATCATCCTACCAAAGGCTTTTGCAAAATACTAAATCTAACTATTTCTTTAGTGAAGTGAACGGAAACAACTATGTTATGTTTTTTGAAAAAATACGAATAATTTTTCATGCGCGTTGGATTTGACCCTCTTAATATTAACTATTTTTTTAAAAAAAATAATAGTTTAGAAACTAAATTCAAAGTACTACAATTCTTATTCTTTACACATCTTCTAATTTTGAGTGCAAGACCCTCAAATTTCATTTTGAAGTTCAGGTTTACCTGATTTCAGAAAAAAGTGGCCACTTATACCCCCCTTTTTGCACACCATCTCAGTGCATTTTCCGTTGATAGTCCTAATTGTAAAGGACTAGTAACCATCAATGGTAACAAGTGTAGTAGTGTCGAGAGCCACTAATTTTCACTTGTTGTGATGTCACAAGTCAAGACTAGTTTACCATGCTGGTTATATTGCCTTGTAATGTTGAAATAAGCCTTGAAAGGTTGGTCAGAGTCGAAAGACCATTAGGTGTGACCGAGGATACCCATGAAGGATGGATTATGAAACCATTGCCATTGTATGTTTATGTCCTTGAGTATTCCCTACCTCTGAATCAGTGTTGGAGGGTGCTGAGTGTCGAAGGGTACCGGATGCTGAGGGGTATCGAAGGTTGAGTGCCAAAGGGTGCTTGAGGGTGTTGAGTGCCAAGGGTGTCGAGTGCTGAAGGGTGTTGAAGGTTGAGTATCAAAGGGTGTTGTGTAACTTTCTAGATGCTTCTTAGAGGCCTTTATAAGGAGATGGCTTGGTATTGTACATCATCATGGAATGTATTTGAACTCTTCTTTGTATTTATAGAAGCTAGAGGCTGAAGGTGGTTTGTTTGTATGCAGTTTCAGAGGTGGAAACCCCCCTTGTCTCTATTCGTAGTTTTGATGGGAGTCATTCCTCACCCTGTATGCCATTGGAAATATCATCTTAGATATTTTATCTTATGCTTGATTTGACAAATTTGTAAAGTCTCCTTTGGAGACAAATTTGGAGATTATCTAAAAAAATAAAGATATCTGGTTGTTGAAGATCTATTCATAAAATTTATAATTGTTGGGTCTGTGTGCATATTTTATTATTGTCGGGTGTGAATCTATCACATAATACTATAGATAAAATTAGAATACTACAACAACATTATGGAAGGGTGTTGAGTGTTGAACTATACTGAGTGTCAGAGGGTGTCGAGTGTCGAAGGATGTCAGGTGTTGAAGGGTGCTGAAAGGTATTGAGTGTCGAAGGGTGTCAGTGGGTGTCAAGTGTTGAAGGGTGGTGAGTGCCAAAGGGTGTTGAAGGATGAGTGTCAAAGGCCGGGTGATGGGTGTAGACAAAGGTTAAGTGTCATAGGGGAGTATTACCGTGGCTAACCTAAGTTTGGTACATTACAGTGGTATCAGAGTTGGTGATCCTACCAACTTGTTGGGAGAATTGCGACACCTAGTGATGGAATGGGAAATGTAAATATGGATATAACTACTTTGATGATGGAGTTAACAAGAAATTATAAACAACTTAGTAAGACCCTCACAAGAGGATACCGACAGATGGAGGAGACACTCAATCACTTTATAGAAGCAAGTATGAAGGGAGCTTCACAACAGTTCAACACAAGGATGACAATGTCGACCTTCCTTCCAAAGATCGAGAAAAAAGAAATGCAAACACCCACTTTGGATGATTCGTTGATGGACATATCTCTCAAGGACTACATATATGGTAGATGGACATATCTCTCAAGGACTACATAGACCTGTTATGCCCTGCATCCCCGTCCCTACATTTTGTGAGCAAAATGTTGGGTCCCCCTTTTTTCTTTTGTTTCGCTGTTGCTGCGGCTTTTGTCTTGTCTTTCTTTTCTTTTCTTTCTTTCTCTGGGGTTTTCTTTCCCTGGCGTGCGTTGTTTTCTCTGCTCGGTTTTTTCCCCTCCGGGATCCCGGATCCCGGAGGCTGTTTTGTCCTTTGTTGGGAAGCCGAATTTCGGGCTCCGGGACTCTTTGCTATGATGTTCTTAAGTCTCAGGAATATCATCGTAAGGAATCCCCAGGTCCGGAGTCTGGAGGTTTCGTCTAACCTAAAACTCCGGAAGAAGGAGGATTGTTTTTACCGTGGGTATAAATAGAGCTTACCTGTCATTTTCACATTTACCGCGATTAAAACCTTTGAGCACTTAGAGCGAAATATAGCATTTTCAGAGCGATTA
>MU226272.1:6496787-6520193 GCA_018584345.1 Thuja plicata | reverse complement strand
GTAGTAAGTTAGGGTTAGGGTTAAAGAGTTGTATAAATAGGCAAATCGATCCATTCCCAAGGGTCGGCGAAATTGATGATTTTGTTGTCCATATGAAATAGCAAAGTAATTTCTAGCTTGTTCAGTTGCAGAGCTCAATGCTCTTTTGTTCTGTTCTTAGTAGTTAGATGCTCCCTTGGAGCCGCTATTGTATCACGCACTAGTGCTTGCTGGATTGGACATTAATGAAGAAGGAAGGATTCATGGCAATGCTGTTGTTATCATCTCTGCTCTTGAGTTAATGATATTTCATGTTTTAATGTTCTGCATGTCCTTTGCTCTGAATGTGTTAAAGTAGATCAACGACCCTCTTTATTCCCGCTACTGATAAAATGCTAACTGATGGTTATGTATTTCTTCGGTATTTAGTATAGTCTTTCAGAGTATTGTCGATATTCCGGACCTTTCAACATGACTATAGTTAGATAAATGTTTCTAACCCTGCAGGATCTTTTTCGTTTTATTTGCGAAGTGCGGAATACTCCGGGAAACCCTTACTAAATTGAATCTCCGGGAGAAATGAGTTGAACTAACCAGCTATCCCCCTCGAAAACAGTCACCTCTCCCAACCGAGCCCCGCACCGTCGTGACCCGACACCCAGGTGCTTGAAGGCCCGGAGGATTTATTTCCCCGGGACAACCTTTACAGGCGGAGTTGGCCGGTTTCTCCGGAACCCGGTGACAACTTATGACTGTTGGCGGACCCGGTCAGCAAAACCCCGTCAACAAGACCCAAGGATGAGGTATCTATCCTCTGAAGGTAATAGAACCTATAACAACAATCTCAGACGAGAGATGGACAATGAGGTACTTGACACCATGGGCTCTAAGGAAGATGAAAGAATGCTCACAACTTCACTTTAGTCACAGGAGGATATGTAAAAGCGAGAATGAACAATTGTCCCTTCAAATGGAGAACATCCAAATCTTCAAGACAACTACAAGAATGAAGAAGATTCTTAAATTTTTTTTTTCCATACCAACGTTGGTCGATCAATTTCATGGAGATGTGGGCTCTATCAATGACCCTTTGAATGGGAAAACTCTACCATTTGTTGAAGCAAAGAACACATTGGGGATGCAGATTGGGAATCATGTGGCATCATATGAGTCTCAACACCAGGAACCAACACTTGTTGAAGATAACAAAGACACTTAAGGGATCACGAGGATTTGCTTGACAACTGTGGGCGGGGCGTTGTTTATATCAGAGTGGAGCAACAAAAGCTTATTGGAGATTTGCACAACGTTGGGTCTGTAAGGTTTAAGGAGGGTGCACACACGGTTATGATGAGGCAAGGAAATTTCACTGAATATGGCTACCAGCATCGACATATGGTTTGGGATCCTAGAGCCTATCAATGATAGACAAATTGTCAATTGCTTGAGGGCAAGCAATCTTTGGGCCGAGAGGACTATAAAGTCACCAATTATTATAAAGTTTTTAAATTGAGTTAATTAATAAAGTGGTCCTAAAATTTAAATAATATCATAAGCACTTAATTAATTTATTATTAAATAAAGGGGCCAAAATAATAAAATAATGTCAGCCTATGACCTATTGTAACTTCCTAGCCACTTCTTGGAGGCTTTTATAAGGAGGTGGCTTTGTATTGTAAACTATCGTGGAATGTATTTGAACCCTTCGTTGTATTGCTAGAAGTTGGAGGTTGAAGATGGTTTGGTTGTATTTGTATGCAGTATCAGAGGTGGAAGACCCTCCCTAGTTTGTATCTGCAGTTTTGGTGGGAGTCATTCCTCACCCTAGTCTGCCATTGGAAATATCAGCTCAGAGATTTTGCCTCGTGCTTGATTTGGAAAATTTGTAAAGTCTCATTTGGAGATTATCTAAAAAATAAAGATATCTGCTTGTTGAGGATATATTCATAAAATTTCTAATATTATTGTTTTTCAGGTCTGTGTGCACATTTTATTATTGTTGGTTGTGAAGCTATCACATAATACTACAGATCAAATTGTAAGTCTATGACAACATTATCGAAGGGTGTTGAGTGTTGAACGATACTGAGTGTTAGAGGGTGTCGAGTGCTGAAGGGTGAGGGTCGAAGGGTATCGAGTGCTTAAGGGTGCCGAAGGTTGAGTGACGAAGGGTGTCAGAGGGCATCGAAAGGTGTCAAAGGGTGCTAAAGGGTGAGTGTCGAAGGGTATCAAAGGCCGAGTGACAAGTGCAGGCAAAGGTTAAGTGTTGTAGGGGAGTATTTTCGTGGCTAACCTGCGTTTGGTACATTACAAAATCCTGCTAGTATTTCAAGAGTAACCTTAAATCGTCTAAGCCAATCTTTAACCTACAGTAAATCTTATCACATTTTCTCAATCTTATTTTAAGCAAACATGCAACTCATGATGTCAAAGTTGCATGAATGATATTTTCCTTTGGAAGAAGGTAAAAAATCTTGTGAAGGTAGAGATTTAGTGAATTCCATCTTAGATCAAATTATATCACAATACGTCCACAAAGCCTAAGACCATAATTCTACATAATATAAAATACAAATCCAAAATTGGAGGCAAATATTTCGCATGTGTGACTTTTAGATTCTGTTTTATGATTCATGATCACAATACATAAATAATTTATTGTGAAATATGATTCAAATTATTGATATAAAAAACTTAAAACCAATTACAATTAAAAATATAATTTAAAAAATATTATGTCTATATTATAATTTTAAACAATAAAAATGAAAAAAAAAGTTTCTCATTAAAATAGAAACCATATGACTTCAAATTTTCAATTACTTACCATAAATATGGAAAAATTATAATTTTACAAAAAATATTACATTATAACATTCTCAATATTATTTGTTTTCCTATACATTTAAATTCTGAAGGCTTAAAAAAAAATATTAAATAGAGTATAAATGGTCATTTACAGAGATTGAAGGGAAATCATATTTACATACAAGATCAAATCAAATCAAATTATTTTACAATAATGCCATATATACAGAGATGGATTTGCTGGAGGTAAACTTTCTTGCAAGTACCTCTCAAGACTACCTTTCATGAATATGATGTATATTTCTTGCAAGGGTAAGAAGATTGGTTACATTAGAGTCTTTTTACATGATGAAGTCAGTTCTCCTCCATAAATTGTTTTGGATCCTGTGGCCAAAGGAGGATGCTAAATCGAGGGAAGCAACATTCACATGGATGTGGACAATGCCTCGGCATCTCCCATTCCTCTGTATTGGTATTCTCCTCTTCTAATGTTTCCACAGCACGAGGTGCTCCCTGTTACCACCACCCACCAAATATAAGTGCATATGTATAACCAGAACAATTTTATAACATAAGACCATTAAAACGAGCATATCTGAGATCAGACTACAACAGAAAATGATCTTTTAGTCTGAAAAAAATAAGAATATCTGAGGTCGGAGGAGGAATTTGTGCGACCACACTTCAATATGGATTGCACACTTCAGTATAGATTGCTGTTGAATAATTCAAGATCGGGTATTTGGGGTTTTGAGACTATGACTCAGAAACTTGGGGATTTGACAGAATGAGAACTCTTGGGAATTATAAGGGTAGGAGACAATTTGATGTAAATTGATTTCAAAATGGTGGATTGAGAAATTGAGAAAGATGAAGATTTTGATTTATGTTTTTTAATTGATCTAAATGTTATTTTATCTGGAATAAATTAATAAAGAGACTGAAGTTTGTCAGAGAGATGACAGTAAGAGTGTTAACCAGCATTACAAAGGTAACTGTTGGTCTCACTCAGTATTTATTTCAGTTTGAAAATTAAATTTGTAGGAATTGATTCGTTAAGAGACTACTTCATTATGTGAACCTTTTCACTTAATTATGTAGAAATGATTATATATTTAATTCTTATATTTTAATTTATTGTATTTTTCAAAATTTATAAAAGAGAGATTATTCAAAACTTATATTTTTAGATATATAGAAAATAAAAATTTATCTTTTTATGGTGCGAACTTAAACAAATTAACTTTTATTTAGGGAAAAAATTCTGTTAATTAAATTTAATTTTGACATATTTAGCTTTATTTTTCATTTGAATTGGGATTCAATGGGCCCTAAATCTACTTAAATGGTTCACAAAGAGCCCACCAGACAAATTGACTGTTATTTAGGAAAAATAGTGCCAAATCATATTCAACCCTAACATCTACCTCCATTTTTCATTTGAATTGTGATTCAAATGTACCGTATTTTTTCCAAATGGTTATTCATTTATCATGCCTTCACAAAAAAAACTGTGTAAATTATTTCAATCCTGACATATTAAGGGATCATGCTCAATGATCCCTCATTAGAATAAAGAGAGTCTAAGGAAACAAAATAGATGTAAAGTTGTAAACCCAGATTACATAAAGAAGTAGGAAAGAGAGAGAAAGCTAACACTTTCAAAAAGTCTAAGATGAGAAAAGTTTCAAATAAAAGACTGTATGAAAATAAAAAAAAACTGAAAGGTAGAAAAATAACTAAATAAAAAGAAATGAAATACAGTATAAGAAAATGTGTATGTAAATAAAGAAAATGGATAATAGAAAAGGTAATGAAATTAAGGAGAATGGAGCAATTAAAAAATCAGGGGAACATAATAGTGTCCAAATATCCAAATATGGAAGAATAAAAAATAAAATAAAAGAAAGCAGAGGACTCATTGGAGATTGTGAGAATGTCTCATTGCATAATGTGAGCGAACGCCAGTAATTGAAGAGGAAAAACAAATAAAGGAAGCACGACAAAATAAGGTAAAAAAGAAGTATGTGATTAAATAACATGTGAAAGAAAAAATGAAAAAGAGTTAAAAAGAACAAAGAATTGATCAATCAAGAAGAGAAAATTAGCTATAAAGAAAGGAAAGCTAATATATATACATAGATGAGTGTTATTTTAGTTAAAACATTGCAAATTATTTCAGTTACTATGTATGCGGTTTCATTTTCATCCTAATTGTAGTGACGGGAAATGATCTCTTCCCTACTAAAATTTGAGTATAAAAAGTTGTAAAGGTTTCGCCAGCTCCCCTACCTTCCAGATGGATCTGGACTCTGGCGAAAAATCCTATCAGTGAGTCAGAATTCTCCAGACTCCATTGATTGTTGTGTACCGACAGACCTGTCTTTATCTGGCCAAAACTTCTGAAGTCTTTAACTTGCACTTAAACAGCCGTATATTGTGGTCAATATATTGCTGTTTATGTGGATCCCAGTTTCCACCAATATACTTGGAATCTTTCTTAACACACCAATCCAAATTCCACCTAACCCTTAATTACCTTATCAATTATTTTTCCATTTGTTCATCCAAAAACTTGTCAAGCTTGACTTTGTTTACAAATCTAATAGAATAACTAACTAAATTTTTAAGTGTAGTTTTTGAATCAAATTTATTGATCTATATTTCATAAGTAGTATTTCATTTATTCTAATAAGAAACAATTCATAAAACATGGTTCAATGAGTTTGACTCAAAAATTACACAATTAAATTCTGATAGCAATATCACAATAAATTTACCAATTCAAAATGCAAAAATAAAAAACAAACCATAAAGATTATTCTGGTTTTCCTAAAGTAGAGAAATCAGACCTTGGAAGCTTGAGCGAGGGATCCCCAACATTCGAGGCGTTTGAACTGTTTTGCATTGGAATGAAAATACACCCAAACCAGGGCATCCTCTAACTCTGGGTGCTTCTCAAAAAGAGCCCTGTCACCATGCCTGAATGCCTCCAGCACCTGAATTCACAAAACACCAATCACCATACTCGCCCACAGACAGTAAGAACAGTAGGAGGATTGAAACATACCACGGGTAACTCCTTTCGAAAAATGTAAAATCTGAGCTTAGCGATGGCGTCCAGAAGCCAGTGCCCTCCACTGATATGACAGTGGACGTGCAGCGACATTTTGCCCTGAGACATTTTCCACTGTGCAAGCACTTCGTCCCTCTGTAACCTGTTGTACCATCCCTGCAACTGCAAATTCCCACCCACAAATTTCAATTAGCGGAAATGTTATTAAGGTCTATTTGTTTTCATAAAACGTGATGTTTGGCTGTATAAAACCCACAATCTCTGACACTTGCAGACTCACCGACAGACAATTGGCTGTTTCTCAGTATTGTTTTAACTAAAATGGAAAACACAATTCACTGACTGTTTAAATACCTTCCAAATTAAGTGGGTTTGATTGTATGGTGGTTATTGATATTTGAATTATGATAGTAAATTTCGATTTTTCATCTTTGTTAGCTTCATTTAAATATGGTGAATGCAGAATGGATTATTTATTATCTTGGTTTATGAGAGATTTCTTTCATTAAAAATAGATTTTTATATACCAGTATTCATAAAATATGGTATAAAACTGATAGATTTCTATGAATTATTATAATCCAGGATGGATGAATAAAATGAGACTTTAAGGAAGGGTTAATCAATAGAGATAAAATAATTATAATAAAAGATTTTTTTAAAATTATTTACAATAATTTTTATTTTGACTAAAAAATAAAATAATTATTATAAGAAATATTTTTTTGTGACTTATACATAAAATGAAAAGATGGTTTTTACATATTACTATTGAAGAAAAATAAGACAAAATTATATATTTTTATGAATTATTACGATAAAGTTAAAACAACACTATTAGTCTTTATGAACTGTTCTTAGACATGAAAATTGATTTTTATGAATTATTGTTATCAAGATAAATCAATAATATTAGTCCTTATGAGCCCTTCTTAAACATGAAACTATTAAATGATTAAAAGTAAATTTGACCAATAAAAAATAATTATTATGAAAGACAATTTTTTTTTAAATATTCTTCAAAAATGAATTTTTAAGTTTGATGATGAAAGATAAATTTTAATCAATAAAAATAAAATAATTATAATTTTTTTATTTTTATGAATTATCCAATAAAAATAGATTTGTGTGTATCACTACTTATCAAGTATAAAACAAAATGAAAGATTTTTATGAAGAAATCCTCTTACAGATAAATTAATAAAAGTAACTTGTTCTTCTGAACTGTTATTCTTAAAAACAAAACCATTCAATAGTGAAAGACAAATTTAGACAAATAAAAACAAGACAATTGAACCATAGACAATTTTTTTTTGAATTATCCACAAAAGATTGTTTCTGAATTTTTTGTGAACAATTACTATCATAGATAAATCGATAAAATGACCTGTTATGGACAGTCATTCTCAAACGCCGAAATTGCTCAATAATGACAGAACAAATCATTCTCAAACGCCGAAATTGCTCAATAATGAAAGAACAAATCATTCTCAAACACGGAACTGTTCAATAATGAAAGACAAACCAGTAAAGATGAGACGAATTTTTAAGAAACATTACTGACAAAAGATCAATTCAGATGTATTTCTAGTAAAATATCAATATAATAGATACTTCTTTAACTGTTTTTGATATTTCTTAAGCTGTTATTCTTAAATCACATATAAATATGCAAAGATCAACCCAAAATTAAGCAATTGAATCTCACCTGAGCCTTATTGATAGTTTGGGAGATGGCGAGCGTAATTTTGGCCGTAATATCACTGTGCGTCAGCGTGTAAGTCCTCGGGAGCTGAGCAGGATGATTCTCCTCATGAGTTCCTAGAAATAAAACCTTGAGCTTAGAAGCTTCGAAAATTGCAGGTCCAAATAATCTGGCCACCTGAGAAACAAAAGATTCAAAATATAATATGAAATAATAAAAATAACAAAGAAGAGAGATCTAACAAATTCAATGACAAAAAAGAGAGATCTAACAAGGCATTATTATTATTACCACTTGAACAGAGGGTTTCCTCTTTATCTGGCATCTGTTCTTCTTCAACCCTAATTGAGCTTGAAACAGAGTACCCCCGGTTAAACGAGGTGTAGGAGCAGGGGAAAGCTGCAGGCAAGGAATCGTTCTTCCTGCAATTCCTGCTGCCATGGCCGCCATTTCTCAATCAGATCTCATTGCAAATCCCTCTTTTAACGGCAAATACTTTTCGTGCAAGTCCGGGATTTATTGATACTTGCCGTGTTCTTGAGTGGACGCCAACACTCCACGCAAAAATTTAGTTTCACCGATTTTTATTCAAAGAAATTCATGTCCTTCTGGCAGAGAATTCCATATACAAACAAATTGATGTTCGTCCGATGATTGACAGAGAATTTGTAATTGTGACGAGAGGGAAGCGTGAAAGGCATTGGAAAAGAAAAACGAGGTCGATTAACTTCACGTGGAAGAAGAAATATCTCTATATAGGAAGACTAATGAGTTTCAATACGTGTTGGATGAGAGATTTGGGGGGTCCCTTCTACACATTTGAGGATTTTGAAAGAGTGATAAATGGTCTGATGGAGAAAAGGGGTTTAGTATAAATATCTCTTAGCATAATTTACATATATTGTAAAATCAAATAATTTTATTTTTTGAGGTTTCAAAAGGATATGTTTAGACTAGGGCCCCTTTGGGAGCTAGAATTAGGCTGGATTTGACATTATCTAATTTCGGATAATGCCAAATTCCATGTTTGGGCCCATGAATAAAAATGGAATTGGAATTACGAAATTCTCATTTTGTCCTAAAATGGGAATATTAATCTTCCACCTAAATAGGTGGAATTAAAATTTCAATTCTAATTCTAATTTTTACAAAAGCAAATTTAATATCTCGTCGGATCCGTGACATGATAGATGTGTAAATGTGTGTATGTGTGTATATGTGCGTATATGTGTATATATACACATATATGTGCATGTGTGTATATACACACAAATATGTGTATGTGTATATATATATGTGTATATATGTAAATATGTGTATGTGTAAATATGTATATATACACAAATATGTGTAAATGTACACAAATATGTGTATATGTGTATATATACACAAATGTGTGTATATGCACATATATGTGTGAATATGTATATATGTGTAAATATGTATATATATACACAAATATGTGTATATGTGTAAATATGTATATATACACAAATGTGTGTATATGTGTAGATATGTATATACACAAATGTGTGTATGTGTTTAGACACACATGTGTGTATGTGCGTGTATATACACATATTTGTGTATATTTACACACATGTATATATACATATGTGTGTATATATACACACATACACATCGTATTCAAAAAAATTAAGAAATAAACAATTAAAATTATTTATGCATCTTCTCAGTCATCTTCCCAGTTAACCAAATGGGTCCAACCCATATTCCGGAAATTATTTCTAGGATATGTATCTTCTAGAATTGTAGCATCTTCCAGAATTGACCATATCCAGCATTTGGTATTCCAACACCCAAACAGTCCCATATAAGATTAAATATTAATAAGCTAGTAGTAGTGTCATTAGGTTTCATCTTGAGTGTATCTTGGTTGAAATATGTTGAAGGTCGATTTGATGATGATTGTATTGTGCTAGTGATTGTTGGATCCAAAAGGGGACGTATGTAGATGTATTAAGATGTAATTGGATCATGGTTTATGTTTTGGAACCTAGAGAGGTTCCTATAAGATTCTCAACATGAGACTTTTATGAATTGGTATTGAGGTCCCTTATGATATGATGACATAAATGGATCCTATTGATGATTTTGTGTTTTATGCTCCAAACTCTGTTTTTTGAGATTTCGTTGGAAATAAAGTATTTATGAGGATCTCTTTATGGTTATTTAATTTGTGATGTTTCTTTACTTTTGGTTTCCCAGTTTGGAGCATAGGAGTGATTTTCTAGGAGCATGGTTAGGAGAGTGGCTTGCAATGGGGGTCGGGTCCTAAGTGGCTATCAAGGTAACCCATTGTGGGTAGATAATCAAGTGATAACATAATAAAAACGAATTGGGTCGGGCTAACATATTAATTCAAGATAATTATGTTTCCTCACCCACGACCATGAGAGATCATGTGTGGACCATGGATGGGTCAGAGAAGGCCAATTGCTGGTGTGGGTGCTTGTGTGGTGTGAAGGTGTCAAATCAACTTCCTTGTCCACATGAAATGAATGTCGGTTCCACATGAGTCCTCACCTAGGGGTCATGGTCTAGAGGGGGAGACTGCTAGGAAAACCCAGGATAGTTGGGGGTTATGCAATGACACTCTCCTATATGTGTCTTAGGATTCCCCCCATTTAGCCTTGTGTATCGCCTCTAGTATCCCTATTTTTACCCTTGATAATTCTCTATGTTATTCCTTGGTTGTTGCTCCTTGCTTGATGTCTTGCTTATGTTTTCTTATATGGTGTGGGGTCGTATCTCTATTGCCCAGCTCAGAGGGACTGAGTCTCAAGGTTCCACGTGGTTGGGTGAAAACTATTTTACCATCGAGTTTTCAAAGATTGTTCATGAGCTTCTTGGTTGATCTTGCATCTTCTCAACAATTCCATGTTCCATGTAGCTAAATGATTACTATGATTAATTTTTATGTAGCTTCATGTTGATGTAATGATGTAACTTTGTCTATATCATCATATTGATGTAGTATTGTAATCCCCTTGAGGAGATGAATGTAGAATGCATATGTAAATGTATTCCAGTGATCAGTTGTAATTTGTAAATGTAAACTTGTATCTTTGATTACTTGTAATGTAATAAAATTAGTGGATAAAGATGTTTGATCTTGATTTGATCATGTGACTATATGTTATCTGGTTGCAATATAAATGAATTTGTTCATATTGTAAACTTTTTTATAATCTCATGGTAGCCTAAAGGTATTAGTCATGTATGTTATGCATTGCTAGTACGCGACATCGAGGAACCTAAGAGGACCTTGCTATCTGATAAATGTTTAACATTTATGTTCACATTTAATGGAATGTATCATTGATGATTTAATGTTATATACAATTATAATTGTAATGTTAGTTGTATTCTTTATTTTAAAAAATTTATCTACCTTTCTTCTTAGATTTTGATTTGTCCTCTCAGGTTCCCTAGTGGGGGCGTTACACCTTCATGGTACTCTTGCATATGGCAACATAAGAATTTCCAATATTCGTACTCTTTACAAATTATTTTTCAAGACTTTTATCCATATTTTATGTAAATTTATAATATATTTTTTAATCATATGAATGAATTGTATTAATTGCACAAGTCTTTGTTGAAATTGATGAATCTAAAGATGACATTGCCATAAACAACCTTTGAACTTCTCCTAGTTTCCTTTTATTAATGAGGATAGAGATCATACTCATAACAATACCACATTAGAGAGTCCCAGATCATCTCCTCCTAAAAGTTACTTTAATTCAATAGCTTAAAGATTCTCTAGTTTATGCACTTCATTTCCTTCTCTTAAAGATTATTTTCTTTAGCAAAGTATTTTCAATAATCTCGATGTTCAACATTTCCTTTGTGATTTATCTCCCACAATAACATTAAGTAAGGATGAAGATCTTAATATGATGATAGGAATCCTAATCTCTCTAAAGAGAAAAATCCTCCTATTCCTCTTTATACGGGTAAGTGCACAAAGAAGGGGGACCAAAAAGATGCCACTCAACTTTTTGGTCCCCAAAAAAGCATATGACATGTTCCCTATATGGTGCACACCATATGGTTCGGCGTGCCGAAGCTTAGGCTTGGGCACACCAAGCCTATTTAGCGTGCACCAAACATTTTAGTAAACAAAATATTTCCTTTATATTTATCTTTCTCTCCCACTTTGATCAAGTTTGTCAAACTCAAGTCAAATGCACTTACAAAGCATGAATATATACATGAAATATAATATTTAACTCCCCATGCCTTTGTACAATAATAAAATTTGTTTAAGATTTTAGGGGTGGTGCCCCTTGAATCCATCTTGGGGGCATCGCCTCCAAACCCCTGTTGAATAATTTGGGGGAAACCACGTCGATAAAAGTGGGAAAAAATTAACCTCTGACTCTGATTAGGATCCATATAAAAAAATATATAATCTATCCAGGTCTCCTTTTTCTTCCTCTCTCCCTCAGCGTCCCCCCCTTCCTCATTGAACACCCATCTCACATCTTTCTTCCCCTCAAGGTATCTCTCTCTTCCCCTCTATCTTGTTTACATCCCCAAGTCTCTAACTCCCTCCATGTCTACCTCTCCCTCCATCTCATATTACTCCTCTATTTATCTCATTATTATTTTGTCTCTCATATTCTTCCCTCTCTCCTCATTATCTATGCCAAGATTAATGGTACAATTGGAAGAGAGAGAGAGAGAATGAATAAAGTGGTAGGGAGATAGTGGAGAGAATGAGAGAGGGGGAAGAGAAAGAGTTGAAAGGAGACAGAGAAGAGAGGAAGAGAGTAAGAGAGGGGGAAGGAAGAAAGGGAGAAATGACTTAATATTTAGGGTTTTTGGTTATAGGGTTGGGGTTTGGGGATTTGGGCTTAGGGATTACGTTTAGAGAGAGAGAGAGAGAGAGAGAGAGAGAGAGAGAGAGAGAGAGAGAGAGAGAGAGAGAGAGAGACCCCTTAGGACCACTTAGCACCCATTATGTTCCTAGGACCCCTTAATATATCCTAGGACCTCTTAGAACCCCTTAAGACCCCTTAGCACCCTTAATGTATCTTAGGACCCCCTAAGACCTCTTATGACCCCTTACAACCCCATACAATGCATTAATGTATCTCAGGACTCCTAGGATACATTAATGGGTTATGGGGTACCTAAGGGGTCCTGAGGGGTCCATAGGGGTCCTTAATGTATCCTAGGACCTCTTACAACCTCCATTACCCATTAATGTATCCTAGTAGTCCTAAGACACATTAATGTATGGTGAGGTGTCCTAAGGGGTCATAAGTGGTCCTAAGGGGTTCTAGGACTCATAGGATACATTAATACATGATGAGGGATCCTAAGATAAATTAATGTATCTTAGGACCCCTTAGGACCACTTATGAACCCTTATGAACCCTATTATCCATTAATGTATCCTAGGAGTCCTTAGTATACATTAATGTATGGTAAGGGGTTGTTGTAAGGAGATGAAAAGGGAAATAAGGGGTCTTGAGGGCTGGTCCTAGGATACATTAATGTATCCTAAGATCCATTAAGACCCATTATGACCCTTTATGACCGCCATTAACCATTAATGTATCCCAGGAGTCCTAGGATACATTAATGTATGCTAAGGGGTTATAAGGCATCATAAGGGGTCCTAATGGGTCTTAAGGGGTTATAAGGAGTCCTAAAATACATTAATGTATCTACAGGACCCCTTATAACACCCTAGGACCCCTTATGACCCCTCAACATACATTAATGTATCCTCAAACTCCTAAGATACATTAATGGATAATGGGGGGTCATAAGGGGTCATAAGTGCCCCTAAAGGGTCCTAGGATACATTAATGTATCTTAGGACCCCTTATGAGGGTCATAGGGGGTCCTACAATACATTAATATATCATAGGACCCCTTACCACCCACATTACCAATTAATGCATCTTAGGAGTCCTAAGATACATTAATGTATGATGAGGGGTCCTAAAGGGTCCTAGGATACATTAATGTATCTTACGATCCCTTAGGACCACTTATGACCCCTTACAAACCTCATTATCCATTAATGTATCATAGGAGTCCGTAGGATACATTAATGTATAATAAGTGGTCACAAGAGGAAATGGGGGGTCTTGAGGGGTCCTAGTATACATTAATGTATGCTAAGGGGTCATAAGGAATCCTACGGTACATTAATGTATCCAAGGACCTCTTATAACCCCTTAGGACCCCTTACGACCCCTCAACATACATTAATGTATCCTAGGACTCCTAAGATACATTAATGGGTAATGGGGTCGCAAGGGGTCATAAGTGTCCCTAAAGGGTCCTAGGATACATTAAGGGTCCTATGATACATTAATGTATCCTAGTACCCCTTATGACCCCTTAGGACACCTTAGGACCCCTCAACATACATTAATGTATCCTAGGAGCCCTAGGATATATTCAACATACATTAATGTATCGTAGGAGTCCTAGGATACATTAATGTGTGCTAAGGGGTCCTAAGGAATCCTAAGGGGTTCTACAATACATTAATGTATCCCCAGAACCCCTTATAAACCTTTAGGACCCCTTTTGACCCCTCAACATACATTAATGTATCTTAGGACTCCTACGATACATTAATGAGTAATGAGTGTCATAAGGGGTCATAAGTGGCCCTAAAGGGTCCTAGGATACATTAATGTATCCTAGGACCCTTTATGACCCATTATCATACATTGATCTATCGTAGGAGTCCCAAGATACATTAATGTATACTAAGGGGTCCTAGGATACATTAATGTATCCTAGGAACCCTTAGGACCCCTTACAACCCATATTAACCATTAATGTATCTGTGAGCTATGAAAATTAGGTGTAAAGGAGAATAATAATGAATCAAAACACTCAACAACTAATAATCTAAACTACATACATGCTAAGACATAAAATGAAAACTTGAAATAAGCTAAATGAAGAAAGTGCAAACCTCCTACAAGCTCATTAAAACTCCATTTTGTTCATTGGATTTGTCCATTTGTTCTAGATGTGTGCTCATGGCTGTGCTTCAAGCTTCAAGTTGTGATCTCAAACTGGCATTATAACTCTTCTCTAAAAGATAGATTTATGATTTACTCTAAAAATAGCATTATAACTCTACATGGAAGGTGGATGAAATTATGAAGGAATGAGGTTTATTTTATAGAAAATGGGCGAGGAATCAAGGGTCAGGATGCAATCATGAGGAGAGGCCCAGATGCACCTAGAAGATAGCACATGGATTGTGCTTCTTCAAGTGCATCATATCGTGACAAGTGTCACAATATGATTGGGTTGAAAAGGGGGAGGAATGTGACCATTTAGGGAAGAGAGCCAAGAAGACTCTAGAAGATAAGGTTATTAATGAGGGTTTAAGAGCCTTAATGAGGAGTGTAGGAGGCATTAATGAGGATGTAAGAGTATTAAATGCACTTGGATGAGGATGGCTTGAGAAAGTTGACTTTGGGGAAGGGATTGAATTCCTAATCCAAAGATTAGGAATGTGACATCATTAGGGAGAGTTTAGGATTAGGATTAGCATGGGTGAAGAGGTTGGGATTAGTTTGATCTCAGGGTTAGGTGGTTGGGATTGGTTGGCTTATCATGTGTGAAGAGGTTGGGTTGAGTTAGAACTCAAGGTTAGGTGGTTGGGATTGGTTAGGTTAGGGGTTAAAGGGAATATTAATGAATTGAATTACATAAATAACATATTCATTAAATAATAGAGGAATAGGGTTTTAATTAATTACTAAGCTATTAGTTGCTTTTAATAATTAATCAGGACTATAGCCAATTAATTGAATTAATTAGGGCTAGGGGATGACATAGGTCAATTAGGTAATGCTTAATTACTTAGCTGATATGTCCTAGAAGGCACTAAATATGATTAGATGTGTTAATCAGATTTAGGTGTCTACAGTATCCTAGAAGTCCTATGATACATTAATAAATACTAAGGGGTCCTAAGGGGTCAAAAGTGGTCCTAAGGAGTCCTAGGATACATTAATGTATCATAGAACCCCTTAGGATCACTTTTGACCCCTTTTGACCTCCATTATCCGTTAATGTATTCTAGGATTCCTAATGATACATTAATATATGTTAAGGGGTCATAAGGGGAAATAAGGGGTCTTGAGGGTTCCTAGGACCCCTTACAATCCCTATTAACCATTAATGTATCCTAGGAGTCCTAAGATACATTAATATATGATAAGGGTTTTAAGGCATCATAAGGGGTCCTATGAGGTCCTACGATACATTAATGTATCCTCAGGACCCCTTCTAACCCCCGAAGACCCCTAGACATACATTAATGTATCCTACGACTCCTAAGATACATTAATGGGTAATGGGGTTTGTAAAGGGTCATAAGTGGCCCTAAAGGGTCCTAGGATATATTAATTTATCCTAGGACCCCTTAAGACCCCTTAAGACACCTTAGGAACCCTCAACATACATTAATGTATATTAGGAGTCCTAGGATACGTTCAAAACACATTAATGTATGCTAGGAGTCCTAGGATACATTAATGTATCCTAAGGGGTCATAAAGGGTTCTAAAGGGGTCTTAGGATACATTAATGTATCATAGGACTCCTTAGGTCAACTTATGATTCCTTACGACCACTTAAGACCCCCATTAACCATTAATGTATCCTAGGAGTACTAGGAGACATTAATGTATGCTAAGGGGTAATAAGGGATCCTAAAGGGTTCTAGGATACATTAATGTGTCTTAGGACCCCTCAGGACCCCTTAACATCCCTTTTGACCCATAATCATACATTAATGTATGTTAAGGGGTCATAAGGGGTCGTAAGTGTGTCCTAAGGGGTCCTAGGATACATTAGGACCCCATAGCATACATTAATGTATCCTAGGACTCCTAGGATGCATTAATGGTTAATGGAGGTCGTAAGGGGCCACAAGGGTTCCTAGGATACATTAATCTATCATAGGACCCCTTATGGCCCTTTACGACCCCTTACCATATAGTGATGTATGTTGAGGGGTTGTAAGGGGTCCTAGGATACATTAATATATTCTAGGACCCCTCAGGACCCCTTATGACCCTTTATGATCCCTTAGTACCCCTTAGAACCCCTTACCATACATTAATGTAATGAGATTCGTAAAGGGTCATAAGTGGTCCTAGGATACATTAATGTATCCTAGGACACCTTAAGACCAATTATGACCCCTCAACATACATTAATGAACCATAGGACTCCTAGGATACATTAATGGGTAATGGGGGTCATAAGGGGTCCTAGGTTACATTAATGTATCATAGGACCCCTTACAACCACTTAGCACCCATTTTGTATCCTAGGACCCCTTAATGTATCTTAGGACCCATTAACACCCTTAATGTATCCTAGGACCCCTTAATGTATCTTAGTACTCTTGGGATACATTAATGGGTAATGAGTTTCATGAGAGAGAGAGAGAGAGAGAGAGAGAGAGAGAGGATGGATGGAGAGAGAGGTAGGAAAGAGGGTGAGAAGTAAAATAAGGAGAGGGTGAGAGAGGAGAAAAGAGATATGTGGAAAGGGAAAATAGATTAAAGGTTTAGGGTATAGGGCTTAGAGAAAGAGAGATAGGTAGAGAGAGGTAGGAAGATTAGAGAGAGGGAGAGAGTGAGAGAGAGGGAGAGAGGATGAGAAGAGGGGGAGATATGATGGGAAGAGGATAAAACCTATAAACATAACTCTCTCTCTCTCTCTCTTCTTTACCCTAAACCATAATGTTGTTATATGGAGCCTAATTAGACTCAGAGGTTAATTTTTCCCCACTTTTATTGACACAGTTTCCCCCAAATTATTCAACAAGGGTTTGGGGGCAACACTCTAAAGATGAGCTCAAGGGGTCCTAAAATGGCTTAGGGTTAGGGTTTTCACATGAGAATTTTGTAGCATTTTGTATTGGTATTCATGTTAGGAGATTAGTTGTGCGTTGATAATGAAAAGTTTCATATTTTATATTTGGCGTACACCATATATGGCGTGTGCCATATATGGCACACACCATATGTAGAGAATTTTATACATATGACATGCACCATATATAATATGTGCATTTTTTATTTATTTGGAAAACACCAAGCCTAAGGCTTGAATTTGTCTTGGGAATTCAACCCAAAGCCTTGGATGATTCAAACAGGTCTGAGACGTGTTTTCCAACAAACATACAAAAGATTCATATTTTTTTGTTTGTGCTCCCCATCAGGTTTGCATGTGGTTCAACAAGGAAAACCAGACAACAAAATGTTATAGAACTATTTGTTAGCTAACTATTCATATAATTTTAATTCTGATTATGTTATGGTTCCATCTCTAATTTCTTTTGTAAGTATGTCCGATTTTTGTCAAAAACTAAAGTCTACTATTTTGGCTATAGATTTTGGCTCGTTCATCAAATTTTGAAACTAGTTACTTTTTTAGAAACTAGACTCCATTATACACACTTGATTTTTTAATTTATGATTAATTTTCAATAATTTCTAGGGGAGCACACTCAAATTTCATATTTTCAGGATGTGTCTACTTCAGAAATTCGTAAACAATTATAGGTTCATCAAAAAAATTAGTAGAAAAATTCTTAGATAAACTATGTGATGTGAGCTAAAGTTAACATTTTAGGGAGAGCACATCAAACGATATGTTATTCTTTTTCACAAAAAAAAGGATCAATTTTTGTGCTCCCCCTTTTTGAGGGCTTTAAGCTCAACCAATTTCAAAAACAAATTAGTAGTTTAGAAAATAGATTCGGAGTATGACAATGCTTTTTCTTGTCGCATCTTCAAATTATGAATCTAACTATCTTCAACTTCTCATTGAAGTTTAGAGTTTGCTAATTTCAAAAAAAAAGTGGCATCTTATACCCCCTTTTTGGTCCCCCATCTTTGTGTACTTACCCATACTGCACATTTCCACAAACCTCAAGATTAAAGTCTTCCTTCCCAACTAAAGGCTGATTACAATGTAGGCTTGGAGTGTACTTCTCAACAAGGATATAGTGGACAAGGTATTCGCATTAAAAACCAAGGAATAAATGTCCCTATAGACCCCCTACTAGAAATGGTATAGGATTTATACCTCAAGCCAAAATTTTGCCTTCTTCAAATCCTATTGATTCTTCTTCCTCAAAACCAAAAAATCCTTTATGAATTATTTTGCCCATCCTAGCACATTATAACACTCCTTTAGATGATCATTTGGCCTTGGCTAAGAGAATATTTTGTAGGCTTAAGTATGATACTAAAATTTGATTTCCTTAAATTGTCATGTTTCCTAAGAATCAAAGGTCTCATAATTGTAATTTTCATTTTCTTTTTCATCATAGAAATACACTTTGTCTTTCTCAATATTGAATTTAGATTATTTATTTAGATTTAGTAGATAGATGTTTTATTTGTTTAACAATAAACCTCATACTATCTCTTGATATCAACAATGTGTGTTTGCACCCCTTTTTCCTATTATGTTTCTCCACACCATGTGATCTTAGTAGCTTACTTCATTTGGGGCTCTTTGTTTTGCATGGTGCTATGCTTTATTTTCTAAATGTTCCATTGCGAGAAACATAAAAGGTCTTTTTCCTCGTCTTTCCACTTGGGGATAAAGGTTTTTGTTTTCCAAAATTTATAGGACGTTCGCATAATAATTTGAGTGAACTGTGAAGGATTTATCAGTTGGTGGTATTTTGGTTGTTCTGTTAGTGACAATGTTTCATTTACTGGATCAGTGTGGATAATTTATGCAATATTATTTTTTTCTAACCTGGTAGTAATTTCACGACATGGATGTGTGTCCTCAGCTCGAGTGGTTCATGATTTGGATGTTGGCAAGCTATTTTTATTTTATGATAGTGGTTGCTGATTAGTGTTCATGATGAATACTGTAGAGATGAGTATGATTTATGATACATATTTTTTCCTATTGATGTCATGTTTCTCGCTGATGTTTCTTGATCATTTCCTATTTGTGTTGTTGGTTCGCATTGGATTATGTGATCAAAATTGAAGATTTTCATGTGGCGTGTTGATGTTCTTATTGTTCTTGGTTGACATGGTAGCATACCATGTAGTGATGGATCGTGGTGTGATTTATGGATCTATAGCATGTTCGAGAATGTTGTTATGGATCATTTATGTGTCTTAGTTGATATTCAACAGATCACATTATGTATTGAGTTGCATTGAATTAATATTTTTTCATTACGTCCTTGGTCGACCTAGTTGAGATAAATTGATGTAATATATATATATATGTAATCATTTGTGATTATGAAGATTTATGAGTGTGTGTGATGGATAAGAGATGCTGAAGAGAAGAGGTATGAGTGGAATATGCAATTGAGGGAGAGATTTAATGTACTTCATTAGAACTGTATTGACATATAAGAGATGTTGTTTTGTCATTTTGTGAGTTTTGATAATATGTCCTTTATGATTTGAGATCAGAGATTATTGTAAGGAAGTGAGCCTTCCTATGGGTTGAAGCCCTTGCTGTAATTGAGCAGTGAGCTCTCGACAGTGTTGGTTGTTTTTCTTTTTTTGAGGTTTTCCCTGAAAATTTTGAGAATGCCTATTTTTCTTGTACCCTAAAAGTTGAGTTCATATTTGAAAATGCTAATATCATGCTGCAAATAAGTCCGTTGACCTCAAAATCCCTTTGAAAATATCAGAAAACCTAAACCTTTAGGTCATTTTCATTCAAAATATGAAAAAAGCCCTAGTTTCCAATTTGAAGTTATGTTTTAATGTTACCTTTTTTGAGCTTAAGTTATGAAATGAATCATGTGTTTTTTAGACAGGTCGCTAAGTCTCTGAGTGTTGAAATAATATTCCATTTGGTTTAGAGACTTTGCGGAATGCTCTTGTCGTGTTGTCTCTGAGAGAAAGGGAATATGCCACTTTGGTTAAGAGATTGAGTGGTGGCCATTCATCAGATGAAAGATCTAATCATGGTCGGAGAGTCTCGCAATAAGCCGTGTAGTTAACAAGTTATTTGGCGACTTTGATATGCTGTGGTCACGGTGTCTCCAGATCAAATCAGAGTTAAGCGGTGAGTTGTAAAGATTACATTTTTGCTGAGTCTCAGGATAAAAAGTGAGTTAAGGTAAAGGTTTCATAGACTTAGCGGAGCCGTAGGATGATGACAGATAAGAAATCAATGATAGTCGCCAAGTCTCCAGCATAAAATAGTTAAGTAATAATTATTTGGTGATTAAGCGACATAAGCTTAAGTCGTGAAGTCTCATAAAGAATTAATGTGATTAAGAGACTTAACAATAAGCATCCAATTACAAGGAGATCTACGGTGGATGGGATGTCGCATGATAAACTCAGAGTTAGGTTTTTCATTCAGCGACTTGAATTTCTTCGGTCACGTGATCGCTAGAAGCTGACTAAGGTTAAACTAAAGTAAAGGAAGACATGTTGTCGCCAGGTCTCTAAAAGAATTTAGAGTTAAAAGAAATGTTAAGCAAAATAGAGATAAAGTATAGTCGCTAGGTCGCCAGATAAGGAAAATGATGAATACAGTAAGGAAAAGTTAAAATTGATGCTGACATGTTACAGTTGAAAAGTCACCGGCCAATAGGAGGGCATAATAGTAATGAAAAGGTGGAAATGTTGATGAAAAGAGCCATTCACATCATTATTTTTAACCCTTGATCAATTTTAATAGGAATTTTCATAAATGTGTCATTCATATGAATTAGATTGCCTTTCATGATCAAGGGCTACAGCTAGAATTTATATTAATGGCACAGTATGTGAAACTGAAGGCATAAATGATGGATTTTCCAATGATGAGCTGCGTACTTTGAGTATTTTTCATAAATAGATAGTATTGTGTTCATTATCACTTACCTTGCATTCAGATTTTTAGAAGTGGAGAATTGGTTAAGTTTGCTGTGTTTGAAAAAAGTGAGAATTGTTGCCTTTCTGAAGAGTGAATTGAGCTAAGTTTTTATAAAATTCAAAATAATTGGTGTGATTTTAAGTAATTTCAAATTATTTCAATACATCTTAGTTCAGAGTAAGGGTTTCCTGTGATAGATTTTTTTCAATATCGGTGCCAAAAATTGAGAACATAACAGAGAAAAACAAGATGAGTCAAGCATTGAGTATGGCTTTGACAAGTGGAAAAAATGATGATGTAGATGATGATATCAAGAAGAGGAACTATTCAGATGAGTTCCTGAAGTTATTACCCAGTTCTACATAGAATAAGAAAGAAAGTGCTAATATCCTAGTTGATGAGTGGGTCAACATCAAAGATGCAAAGACACCAGGAAAATCAGGTTATTCTCTTTTCAATTACTTTTATAAAAATTGTAACGGGGATGTGCCTATTTCGAATCCTTGGACATGTGGAATGGCTAGGTTATTAGTTCCTGATGTGTTTGTAGATGTTGATTTTATTTTAGCCCTAGCAAACAGTTATGATGAGCTTAGTAAAACAATTAAGAGGAGAGCTGAGACTATGTTACTTACTTTGAATAGAAATTCATTTATGCAAGCATTTAATCTTTATTATCAAACCTCAACTGAAATTGACCTCAAAAAACAAGAGGAGAGATATGGAAGGTAGTTTGGGGTTGTCAGAAATATGATAAAGAAACACATGCCAAAGGAGACAAGGAATTATATTACCCCTCTAGTAGGTTTGGCTCCTTATTTTTACAAAGATATGAACCACTACATGAAATATATTTCTTATGTATTGTGTAGAGTGCTAGGGAGGGATGGGGGTGCAGAGAGGATAAATGCAGGTATTTTGATGATGGTTTTAGATATGTAGGATGTGTATACAAGCACTAGTAATGATTATATCTAGTATATTATTGATAGGATGCATGAGGGTTTTGTTGCTATCAAGAAGAGGGACAAAGAGGCCAAGTTTCTGCATTATTCTATTTTGATGCATTTATTTCTTTATTTCAATTATCCCATAATGGATATACAGAATTTGAATCCACAAAGGTTCCATTTCAATCAACCCAACCCCATTCAATTCTGGATCAGAGTGTGGAACTACACTGCTAGAGATTGTGATTTTTGTGGATTTGAGAATTGGATTGTATATCCTATAATGCAAAGCTTAGGAGTGAACAAAACCAGACTGCTTGCAAAAGTATTACAACTTTTGAGGCCATGTGAGTATGTTGATAAGTGGCCTGGTGATCATAATTGGGGAGATTTCTATATGGGAAACAACTTTACAATGATAAGAGTATATGGATGTCCACATCCTCCTCACATTCTCCCATATCATGTTCCAACTAGGATAGTTGCAATGGAATTTATCTGGTAGCTAGTGTTAACAGATTAGGAACACTTGGCACCACATAGAAGAGGGACATTTACCCCCAGACAGTTCAAAGTGTATTAGTTTATAGTTGGAAAGAAGGCTATAGATCCTATTGTAACCACCTAAATTTGGTCTATTCCAACAATAGACCCTATTTTCCCTAAGTGTGATCATACCCCCAATCATGTCATGACAATGTTACTTTGGCATAATTTATTTTTAAATCAAATTTAATGTCCTAGGTGATTTTTATCACTAAATTATATTAAATATTATAGCCATATGATTTAAATCAATTCAAAACAATTAAATCAAATCAAATTCAAAACATGGCTATAATATTTAATTATAAAGGAATTAAATAAACCCCTTAATCAATTATCCACTTGCAAATAACCCATTCCCCTAGCCTATTTAATTTAATTAAAATGGCTATAGTCCCCTTAATTATTAAAAAGCAATAAAATTCTTAAATAATTAATTCCTAT